>CM040244.1:139869632-140117747 GCA_022545495.1 Chrysanthemum lavandulifolium | reverse complement strand
AATAACCTCGTGCATATCCTAGCTATTCTTCGATGCTTTCATTTTGTTTCGAGTCTTCAAATCAACCTTCAAATCTAATATTTTCGGCGTTGGAGTATCAGTTGATATCACATCTCAATTTGCTCTTCTTATGGGTTGTACCTCAGCTTCTCTCCCTTTTTCTTATTTGGGTATTCCGGTGGGGGCGACTATGTCTAGGTTTTCTGGTTGGAAGAGAATAATTAACAGATTCGAGAAGAAACTCTCTACTTGGAAGATCAAACTGCTTTCCATTTGAGGAGGATCTATGCTCATAAAATCTGTATTTGGCTCTCTAGGTATTTTCTAAATGTCTATTTTTCGTATGCCAAGCATAGTCAATAGATATTTGGAGAACCTTAGAGCTAAATTATTTTGGGTTGGGGATAATAATGGCAAGAAGATGCATTGGGTTAAATGGAACCCGGTTCTCTCTAGTAGAGAAAAGCGTGGTTTAGATATTGGCTCTTTAGAAGCGTTTAACAAGGCGTTGCTCTACAAAAGGAAATGGCGTTTATGCAAAGAACCTAATGCATTATGGGTTAAGATAATCAAATCGGTCCATGGAGATTATGCAGGTTTCATGAACAATGAAGCTTTTGTTTCTAAAAAGAAGGGCGTTTGGCGGGCTGTTGTTGGTACAATTAATAATCTTTATGATAAAAACATTATCCCTTTAAATAGCATCTCTAAACGAGTAGGAATTGGATGAGTACTAAGTTTTGGAAAGGCATTTGGATAGGATATGCTCCCTTAATGTACTTATTTCCTAGGATTTTTTCTTTGGAACTTGATCAAGATTGTCTTGTTGCTAATCGTTGGATTGATAATGGAGGAAGTTGGCAATGGAGACATGCAGTTCTTAGGGGAGCTTCATGCTCTCAACTTTATGATCTTGAAAGGCTTTTATCAGTTGTAAACCTTGGAAACTCTCTTGATTACTGGATTTGGAATATTTTGGGCGGTTGTTGCTTCTCAGTTCGTCAAGCTCATTGGGCTATTGACAATCGCATTCTTCCAACTGGGATTTTCAAGACTTTCTGTAACAAATTTGTCCCCATAACAATTAATATTTTTTTTGGAGATGTCGTTTGGATAGACTTTGTTGATACAAAAGTTGGGCGTTCCTTATTTGGACTCCGGTTCCCGTATCAATTGGTTCTTAATGCTTGAGACCTGCGCACTAAGAAAACATAAAACACCGTTAGGCTTATCGCGGGATTGTCTCCACGATTGTCCTCCGGCGAGAGTAAGTAATCGGTTTTAGGGTTAATGGAGAGTTAGGGTTTTGATCGCACCTTTAATGAGGCGTGGATACCCTTTATATACACGAAGTGCTGTTGGTTTCGTGTTCCTCAACCTTCGCGTATCCCGCCTAAGTCGGGTAATTAATACATATCTCATAAATAAGAGATATCCGATATCCAAAACCATAAATAACTTTGGGTTTGGGCCTTCGTGGGCCCAAACCGTTACTTGTTTAGCCCATGCGTACTGGGCTCAATTGCTAGTAGCGTTATTGGCCGGGCTCATGACCCGAATACGGACTATACTTGCTTTAAAGGAACTTCCTTCTCCAGGGCAAGTCTTGTAGCATGAGCTTCCAAAACTTGCTTTAAAGGAACTTCCTTCTCCAGGGCGAAAGGATTCAAGATGTCGCGGGGGCGAGCAAACACAGGCACCTGCAGCTGGGACTCATCAGGTTTCAAAAAATAATCAAGTCTGTGCCTCCGCATTTTCAGCACGATGCCGAGCTAAGGTTAGCCCCTCCATAATTACCCCTATGGGATAATCCTGGTCGCGCTCCAATTCATCAATTAGAGGAAACTCCAACACCTTCATCTTCTCCATCGCGGCAACCAGATCATCATACGCATGCTCATTATAGCCAGGTACCTTATCAGCAGGCACCTTCAACAGATCCGCCTCATGGAGCTCCTCTACAGCTTCTGCCTTGCCCCGTGCCAACGCGCACTGCATAACCCCTCCAAATGCGTCTACCACTTCTTTTGACTCCAAAGTACTGAGAGCGGCAAGGCGCAGTCCATGACCAATGAGCCACCTGTGCTCGGCAATAGTAGAAACTAACTGCGGATAAAGCTCTTCATCATACTCAATGCTCGCCTTTCGAGCTTCATCTCTTGCTTCTTCAACATCTCCTCTACAAAGGGCACGAAACTCCCCACCGAGCCAAGTGCTCATCTTTACCATGTTCCATAAACCCAAGGGCCCAGGCGCAGGTAGCCTTATACTCTTTTAGCGCGGATCGCTCCTGACTCACCTGGGTAAGAAGTGACATCTTATCTTCGGCAAGTCTCTTGGCATACGAGCTCGCCGCCTCTGATTCAGCCTGAGCACTGGCCAATAGCGCTTTCAGTTGAGCAATCTATTCATCTTTGTGCGCGCTTTGGCTGCTCTCCCCATCATACATTGTCTTTAGCTGCGCAACCAATGCAACCTGGTGCGCAGCAGCGGAAGCAAGTTCCCCCATTAGCTGACCCACGGGCACGCCCTCAGGTGCCAATGGCTCAGTATCTTTATCCTTGGAATCCTAAGGGTCAGCAGGCGAGGGACTGGCCTTAGGCAATGAGTCTTCAAACTGCTCAGAAGATAACCCAATAGCTCCGATACTGCACGCAAAGAGACGACAATTCATAATGCAATCAATAAATGAGATACGTGATCTAGTGATAATACTTACTTTGGTGGAGTAGTCTCCTTGGAGCAAGAGGCTGAAAGATCACTTGATGAAGACTCCACGTCAAGAATTACAAGGCGCTTCTTCCTGGACGCGCTTGCACCATATCCACCAAGCACTCTCTTGCGCTTCAGTCCGTGGCTCTCCTCCTCTTCCATGCTTTCCGCCACATCTATGTGTGACGGCTCCACCGGAGGGGACGGTGCCCGGGGGCTGGGTACGCTTTGCACAGGAATAGCCTCCAGCACACCGGGCCCACTACTCCCAGCCTCCTCTAAGTTCATCTCCATGACACGCCCTGCAGTCGAATCCAAAATGAGGACTTCACCCTCCCTCACCGGGCGCACTCCCACAATTACTTAGCGCGGCTTCGCCAATTGTACAACTCCGAATAGATCCATCTCTGCGAAATAGAAGACAAACAACAAACAGGTTACCAAAAATGCAGAGATGAAAAGAAACGCTCACATTAATAAAGCAAAGGAATGCGAAAGGATGAGCACCCACCCTGGCCATCCGCGTCTAAGAATATTGGCACTTCATCATGTCTACCAAAGTAGTTACGACTGATGCCCATATGAACCAAAAATTCCTCGGGGTAGGAATTAATGGGAAGACGATTGACGCTTATCGTTTCTGCATCTTCTGCGCTATATGATCCAGGGAGGGAGCGCTCATCCTTGGGCAGCGAACTTTGGGTGTAAAAGGCGAAATGCCACGGGAAAAACGCTTCATCGACCTAGAAAAAAATTTCCCTCCAGTTCCTAAGCGCGTCCAATTTATCAGTATAACATTGTAGCCTCCCCGCTCGCTTAGCGAACGACACCCACCCATTTGACCACGTTGTGTGGTAGAATGCGCGGAAAAGGTAGATTGTAGGGTTTATTGCCAATAAACGGCAGTTGATCTCAAAGTTAATTATTTTTGCCGCACCTATACAGGTACCGCGATATGTGCAGGCGATAATAATTTAACACGTCGCACAAGAATAAGGATATGGGCACACGTTGATTCGCGAACTCGAAAAACGCGCAGATACCCCTACTTTCCTTCGGAAATCGGCCATCGATGCTGCAAGATCGGAACCACCGATGCGCG
The DNA here is from genome assembly GCA_022545495.1 of Chrysanthemum lavandulifolium. Taxonomy (NCBI): domain Eukaryota; kingdom Viridiplantae; phylum Streptophyta; class Magnoliopsida; order Asterales; family Asteraceae; genus Chrysanthemum; species Chrysanthemum lavandulifolium. The sequence continues at coordinate 140,113,933 of CM040244.1, read as the reverse complement.
CCATCCGAATATAATAATCCGAGGTGAACTCGTGCAGTTCGTCCTCGGTCAGGTCAGAGGTAAAATCAGTTAAACCACGGACCATGGTATAGTTTTAAACGGCACAAGCGCAGTTACCTTTGAAATATGAAGGGTTTCTTGGTTGAACGTTCGAAGCTTTTTTAACATTGGAGGAAATGTTTTCACTGTGATAAACACAATAAATAGGAGGCGATGATTTATATAGTTTTTTACATCCACGCGATGATTGACACGTGGACTCCACTATCTCTAAATGTGTGAATAGGATCAATTGATATGACACGTTTTCAGTTACTTTCCCACGGTTTACGAGGTGTACATTTGAAATATTTCGCCTAGATCAACGTATATTCTTCAAGATGGGTAACTTTTTTAGCTTCTCCGCTACGCTTCAACATATTTATGGTATGTAGCTATTAGTCTAGCATCCGCATATAGCCTCTGCGCATACTAGACTGGGGGGACATGATGACGTATAGTCCGTATTCGGGTCATGAGCCCGGCCAATAACGCTACTAGCAATTGAGCCCAGTACGCATGGGCTAAACAAGTAACGGTTTGGGCCCACGAAGGCCCAAACCCAAAGTTATTTATGGTTTTGGATATCGGATATCTCTTATTTATGAGATATGTATTAATTACCCGACTTAGGCGGGATACGCCGAAGGTTGAGGAACACGAAACCAACAGGGACTTCGTGTATATATAAAGGGTATCCCTGCCCTCATTAAAGGTACGATCAAAAACCCTAACTCTCCATTAACCCTAAAACCGATTACTTACTCTCACGCGGAGGACAATCGTGGGAGACAATCCACGATAAGCCTAACGGTGTTTTCTGTTTTCTTAGTGCGCAGGTCTCAAGCATTAAGAACCAATTGATATGGGAACCGGAGTCCAAATAAGGAACGACCAACTTTTGTATCAACAGACTTCCTACTCGTTCTAATTTGGACTCTCGAGGTATAGATGTTCCTTCTATTCTTTACCCCATATGTGACTCTCACGTTGAAACCATTGATCATATCATTATTACATGTCTTGTTGCTTTGGATATTTGGGCTTTCGTCTATCGCTAGTGTGATCTATCTCCGCCTACCGTACATTCTATCCTTGACATGGTTCATAGGATGGAGCAAGTTCATCTTACGAGTTCTCAGAGATTGATTCTTCAAGTTATCGTGTTGACAACAAGTTGGTCGCTTTGGAAATTCAGAAACGCTTTGATCTTTGACGCCAACAAACCGAAGAAAGATATGCTGGTTGACTCCATAGTTGATTTATCGTTTTTTTTGGTTTGTTAATAGAAATAGCAAACTTCGTCCCAATCGGACAACGTAGCTTCGAAACCCGCTTCTTAACATTTCTTTGTAATTGTTGTTAGCTTTTTGCTAAGTTTTAATAAATCTCAGCTGTTCCTTTTTAAAAAAATAATAAAAAATAGTGGATTGTGCTGAAAAGAAATCTGGTAAAGCAACACAAAAAAATTAATGAGGCGCTGAGAGAGTCATTTGACAAATCTAACAAGAGGGGTAAGCACGATCCACACTATCTACCCTTTGACAAATGTTACAAGGCCTAGTTTGTAGCAATTTTAGAACAAACATAAAATTTAGACTAAAATACACCGTTGGTCCCTAAACTTGTTGTTGCTCATCGCGATGGGACTGAACTCGCATATTCATCGCCACGGTCCAAACAAGAGCTATTAAATGCCGATTGGTCCTTGACCAATTCTCTCGTAAGTCAAAGTCTGTTATGTTAAGGTGTGCCTTGCACATGAGGGTAAACTCGTCATTTCATTGTTTTGGTCTATTTTATTTCATCTTCATCTTCCTCATGGGCTAAACCCAGATTTCGGCGACCTTAAACCCAAAATCCGGCGACCAAGAAAAGGTGTCATGAGGAAACAACTATTGATCGTAGCTCCCAATGGATAATCTGTCCGCCTATGAATTACCATTGAGCTTGAGATGCAGTCCGATCTAGCTTGAATCAAGGTTCCATGAGTTCAAGCTTGAATCTAGGTTCCATGAGTTCAAGCTTGGTTTGTGGCGACTCGGCCAACCTGGTACAACATACAATTTATCATATGAAAACGACCCGGTATTTCTCGCAGGGCCCGATGCAACTCAAAGATCTTTTATATTGAGCTTGTTCGTCATGTGCTTGTTAGTTGTACATGAGTTTGGAACTATTCCTTCGATTTTGCCTCTTTAGTCTCTTTAAGTGAGGCCTCTCCTTGTATTGTACTCTTACCTAGTAAATTTTTAAGGTAGTGTTTCCATGGGTGTCCTCCTTCCTTTTATATCTTCCGACCTTTGCCTATGTTGTCCATACAATCGTAGTCGAATAATATTTTTAGGCTCGGTAATTTGATTATTCCCATGTAGACTTTGGCTAATTTTGTAAGCTCAGAATTGATTTTTTAGCTTGGTAAAGCGATGCCCACAACCAACAACTTTGTTCTTGGAGACCACGTGAGAATTTCCTATGGTCACCAATCATGGTACTACTCTCACCGAGCACATGTAAAGGAAACCCACCGCTTTTAATATCATGGTATACCGCGTGATTCACCCCACATGTCTCATACGCTTCTTCCCCGATTCTTAGCTTCCTGCTTTTAATTGTTACCTATTTAGATGCGATCTTTGGCTTTGTCACCGCCCTTAAACTTTACCATTGCCTACGCTTAGATGTGATCTTTGATGATCATGCGGTGCACAATAACATCATGAAAATGATCCTTAAAACCGACGCTTCCGATTGAAACATACTTTGTAGATCTTAGTTTAGCTCTTCCTTCGCTCTCGTGTCCACGGGACATAAGGTCAAGACATTTCTCTATATAGTTTATCTACATTTTACCACCTCAAGAACTCTAAACTGCATGTGGATAGGTTGCCTAAAATCATAATGTAGCACCACTTGTATTTCTCCTTCGGCCTCTACTCTTCACACCACAACCCCGCAATATGAGCCCACTAATGATACACTTTATGAAATTAGTGACGGACTCACCGAACTTTGCATTGTCACAAGATTAGGAAAGTTATGTTGATAAAATATCTCTGTAATATCACGCCATGCTATTGCGTTAGCATATCTATCATCTTAGCTACTTTCGTAGCTTTCACGATCTTATAAGTTTTCAAATGATTGTTTTGATTTTCAGACATTTTAAAACCTCATGACACATTTTCTTGGTCGCCGATTCGGGTTTAAGGTCGCTTAATCTGGTTTAGCCCATGAGGAAGATGAAGATGAAATAAAATAGACCAAAACAATGAAATGACGAAGTTTACCTCATGTGCAAGGCACATGGGACATTAATGAACTTTGACTAATGAGAATTGGTCAAAGGGACCGATTGGCATTTAATGGCTACTGCTTTGGACCCGTGGCGATGAATATGCCGAGTTCCGTCCCATCGCGATGAACAGCAACAAGTTTAGGGACCAACGGTGTATTTTAGTCTAAAATTTACTCCCTCCGTCTCAATATAATTGTCCATATTTCTACTTTGGGATGTCTCAAAAATATTGTCTACTTTCCATTTTTAGTAAAACTAAAGAATATATTAGAAGAATATTCTCTTTGAGTGGTTGAGATTTATAGTGGCCTCATTTTTATTAAACTTGATGATTTCTCTCTCATGACAATAATTTTGAGACGGGAGGAGTATAACTTATTGTCAACATTTTAAAAATGGGAGTATTTAAATACACCAATATCATTAGCTAATCATTGACTTGTTACAAAAAAATATATAAAATAATAAGTACATGTAATAATAAAGATAGCTTTTTGTACTACTAATATGTCTCATTCCCAACGAGTCCTCATTCAATGTATTGACTATTTATTTATTATTTCTTTTTTCATATTTATTTATTTTTATAGTTATTTTTTACTTTTGTCTTATACATGTACTTATATATAAATGAAAATAAAATACATTTTTTTATTAAAAATAATAATTAGAAATACAATATAAAAAACATTGCATAACTACTTTTTTTTTTTTTTTTTTTTGAAAGGCTAATATATTAAAAACAGGCTCCAAGAAGGAAGCCAAAGGAAGAGTACATGAAAGAACAAAAGAAAACCAAAGAAGCAACAACCAAAGAAAACCAAGAGAGCACACACAAAAGCAACCTAAGAGAAAATGGCAAAAGGTCTCGAAATCCAGTTATTCCAGCTAGCCAATGACGACTTAAGACGGGCTGAAATCCAAACTTTCGACATCCTTTGCATAATTACTTCGTTAGGTCAATGTTTTCCGGAAAACGATAATAATATTAGCGAAACACATTTTGACGACTAACATATGTGTCCAAATGCATTTTCATTTTATATGTAATCCAAAGTGGATGAGTTAACGGTAATGGACAACATTCACGTAGTGTCGCTTTAATATAATGGTTACCGTTCAAATAATTTTTTTTACGGTCTCGTAATTTTTTTTATAACCTCTCGTACCAAATATGTACTTGTATTTTTGTTGGTTAAAATCTAACTCTTGTACTAAATCAAACTGAATACAAGGCCACTTATCTTAAGGGAGACCGAGAGCGACAACGACAGATCGAAATCCGCAATTTACATCACCTATGACATTTTATAAATCTGTAACATAAGGATGGAAAATCTATGAAAGTTGTTTAAAAAATGGCTCACGTATGAACTATGTCTCAGAGGTTCGTGGTTTAAGTCCTTTCTCAACCTCCCATGCCACCAACTCTACCAACCATTATCATTCTTAGTTAAAAATAATCAAACTTTCTCTTTTGGGCCAAGCATGCTTTAGTGTTAATGAGTCTTAATGGGAAGATATTGGTGGGCCACACATATAATATGTTTCTTTTTCTGTTAAATGGTCTATATGGAGAGAGGAAGCAAAATGTGCTCCTTCCCATTAAGACTCATTAACAGAAAAGGGCCCACTCACTTAATCAAGAAAAAAAAAAGAAACAAGTTTTTATTTTTCTTGTATTAGTAATCTAATGTATCCCGTTCTTTATGATTTTTTAACCATTATTCGCTTAGGTAACATCTGAAATGTTTAAAGAAAATAATAAGGTGATATAGAATTAATTTAATAAAGAAATATTTAAAATATAAAATAATATAATATTGACTTGGAGCATTTGAGTCGCATGACATGTTTTGAAGAACGGAATGCACTAAATTCACCATTCGATATTATTTTTGAAAAACATTTATGTAATTTTATACTTTGGGATCTCTTGTTATAACTCTGATATTATTTGTCGAATGATAACTTTTTAAAACGTCTCATTTAGAGTTCGTTTTCTATAATTTATACTTTTTGGTATGCAATAATACCATAGTAACACTATCTTCTGCTGCGATATTTTGAAAGTGTTACAATGTATAACTTTACAAATTACGTAACCCAAATGAACAAAATAAAAGTTTATTATTTTATATGATTTTTTTGAAATTTTAGTAGCGTAACCCAAAATAATAGATCAATATTTTATAAAAGATAAATAATAGGTCTCTTATTATTTAGTTACTTGTGTGTATAAAACGTTTGTGTCGTAAAACATAAGTTGTTTAAAGTTTCACAACTATTTGTTTTATATAAAACATTTACTCGCGAGTTAACAAAGAAAACTAGAAATGAAAGTTGAGTATAAGCGAAAAAGGTAAACATACGCAGCAAAAAAAATAATAATAATAAAAAATAAAAAAATAAAAAAATTTGTGACTTAAGTAAATAAATTAAAAGAGCTATAAAGGGGTCTCATTGATTTAATGCTCTGTTGCATTGGTAAATACAAAAGTGAAAATTCCTACTACTTTGACCAAAAATATATCATTGTGTCTTTAGTAGCACCCTTTAAAAACACTAGAATCAAAACCTTAAACTGCTTTGTTACTAAAACTTTAAAAATAATAAAATTACAGTTAACATTTTAAAACCCGTATGTTTATCCGTTTTTTTATCTCAAGACGTCTTAACTTAACTTGGATCAAAAGTTTTGACAATTTAAATTCCAACTGTCTGAACTCTGAACCTTTATCTTTCCGATTCTTGTTACACTAGAACAATTAAGGGCCCGTTTGATTTGTTATTGGGTGGTATGAGATTTGGCATTGCAATTTTTATTTGCGTTTGGTGTGATTTTGAACTATAAGTATTTATTCGTATTTGTGATTTGCAGATTTTCAAGAAATAGAAAAATAACATATGGACCCATATATTTTTTTAGGAAAAATTGCATATATATCTCTCCAAAGACTCATTATTGCATATATATCCAATCAAAACTCAAAATTGCATATATATCCTTTCAAAGCCTTAAAATTGTCAAATATATCAAAATTATTATTTTACATATATTTATTAGAAAAATAAATCTGATAATTCTAACTTATTTACAAAATGACGATTATACCCAATTGTACAAGCAGATGAGACAAAAACAAGGCACCAATGTAAGCAAATGTGGTCAATCGTCATATTTATAAATTCATGTGCTTGTACCATCATCTTCATCTTTACAAATTACCATTAGATCAAACCATTTTATTTTGAGAAGAATCGGTTCCAACCATATGAAACCTAGTCCAACAAGGCGACATCCCAGATTCAGATTCAGCTGAGGCCGGTTGTGGTGCAGCAGCAGGACGACGGCGACGGCAAGGGGCTATGGTGATTAATTTATAAGTGGGTAAGCAATAGTTTAGTTAAATCAATGAAAATAAATACAGGTTGTGGGTATATAATAAAATGTAGTAGCTATATTTCAGATCTTTTCGAGTGGCGACGAACCCGCGATAACTTTTCATGGTGATACATCTTCTAGTTTAACGGTGAAGCTTCAGGCTAATCATGATTTTTGGGTTTTATTTAGAGGGTTTAAAGATATAGGTAATAGAACTTTTTACTGTATGTTTCAACGATAGAAATATGTACTAAAAAAGATTGTTTCTTTTGCTCACATCATTCTTTGATTTGAAATTTCATTTTATGTTGATTTGTTTATCATTTATAAGGAAACAAGATGAGTGGTATCTGTATAAATAGATCTTTTGTTTTCACTTACTTGTGGCGTGGTAATGTCTTGGTTTGTGTGTATATGTTGAATGTAAACAAAGGGTATAATTGTCATTTTATACATAAGTTAGAATTATCAGTTTTGTTTTCTATTAAATATATGCAAAATAATTATTTGGATATATATAACAATTTTAAAACTTTAAAAGGATATATATGCAATTTGAGTTTTGATTGGATATATATGTAATTATGAGCCTTTGAAAGGATATATATGCAATTCACCCTTTTTTTTAATATAAATTAGATGAATCGTTTGTGTACCCACCATTTCATCCGTTTTGTGAAAACCTTTCTTTTATAGGTTTTCACACATGCCTATCAACCAAATGAATGAACGATTCTGACACCCATTCCAGCATGCAAAAAACCCACAAACAGACCCCAAGTTCTTTTTATCATCAGCCACATAGTCCATAACTACCACAACTTTTTACATTCAGTCAAAACCTACCCTGTTAATCTGTGATGTAAACGATATCCCAGTTCCTAGTTTATATCAGAATCTCATGAAAGTGTATTGTGTTCTCAAGTTGGTTTTATAAAAGAAAGGGAAAGTAATGAAAGAAAACAAAAAATTTATCATATTCTTGAGTTTTTTTATAAAGGAAAGGAAGTAAAAGTGGAAAATTTTAGGTTATTTGGAAGTAAAGTGTTTCCTCCTAAAAGTGAGAGGAAATTGTTTACTTTACATTACTTCCATTTTCTTTATGAACAAAACTCAAGAACACACGAGACTTCCTTTTTGTAATCCTTTGGCAAGGCCTGCCCTTGGCATTTACAAAGTTATCCCAATTGATTATCACTACTTGATGGCAATTTTCTTAATTTCAAACACACAAATTCACAAACATATAACTTCTACAAACAACAAACTACTAACAGACTACAGCAGCAAGTACATCATAACTAGCAATCAGATGCATAGTAGTAATTCCATAGCATGTACGATAACATCAACATCCGCATACATAATCATCTATACAAAAACTGCAGAGAACCTGTCTCCGCGCCCTAAGTCATTTGTTAAAAAACCTAATACTAATCACTATCAGTCTTGACCTAAAAAGTTCATTAGAATATAAAAGGCCGTGGAGATTTTGGATTGGGAGTATATTGAAGCAACAACCAAGTTTCAGCCTTTTTACCAGACTTGTGATTAGTTGTGGCTATTTCATTATAGCCTTGACTGTGTCTAGGATACGGAAATAATCATAAAACAATGAAGATTGTTCCCCTTCGAGTCCGTCTCTGCTGACCCTGTTACCACCAGCCAAATTGTTGCACGGACTGCCACCAACAACAAGATCAAACCGACCATATAGTTTTATCAGTTCTTCAAGTTTGTCACCGTGCAATTTTTGAACATCATCAAGATGGACAAGATTGCCCTTCTGATTTGTCTGTTCCCACCAGCTCCTCACTATGTCTCTGTTGGCTTCCGAGAGCTCAACGGACACCACGGTTTTTAGGGGAACCCCAAGCCTATGGAGAGCCACCTCGGCACCTCCAATACCCGAAAAGAGAGAGAGTACGTTGATACCGTTTGGGAAAATTTTCTTCAAAACACTCAGATGATATGCTACTGTATCCACCTGAGAAAAAAGGATATTAAATGCACAGTTAGATGTGTATGTGGATTATTTTTTTTAAAAATAACTCATGATAGATATCACTAACTAGTATATTACAGAAGCAGTTTCAATAAGGAATGTGGGTTGCTGTAAATTATGTAAATAACCCATTTGCTTGTAAATGGCTCAATTGGGTTGTGTTGCATCTAGAACAGGTCAAACTAAAAAAAAGGTGCAGGAAAAATAAGTCGGCCTGGTCAACTGGGTTAAAAGTCTCTTAAAGTCTGATACAAACCTACTAAATTGTTCTGAAATTATAACTAATGCACTACTTAACTATAAAAGAACTAATTGATGGACAGAAAAGTGATAGTGGGTCAGCCCAACCCATCCGGCTGTCTCAACCCATACTAGATATGACGGGTTTCAACCCGAACTTGTATTGACCCATTGCCCAACCTACACATATTGCCACCTCTAATATGAAGAACCTACTTTGTTAAATGACTCATACAGTTTGGGATCACCGGAGCATGACATAAACAATTAAGTAGAAAGACCCGAGAAACAATATTTTATAAACGCAACTGAAGAGTTAAAAGTTCACCAAGTTAAACCCCAAAAATGAAATATAGACATGGACACACACACACACACAGCGTGGGAGGGGATAAACTGATAAAGATACTTGTAGAGCATATTCTGGTTTTTAAGGCCCAACCTATAACTGCTCCGGTTTCAAATTCATATAGAACTTTGTTACAGTTCGGCACCAACAACTTTTTATGGTTAATTGCAAAGTCTCCATGGTCACTGACATTTTATTTATTTATACTCTTTTCCAGTTTGTTATAATTCATATTAACTTTGAAGTAATAACTTGCTTGCTGGACCATAAATAGTCAAATTACTTTTCTGGGACAAAGATATGTATAAAACATGAACTGGACAGTTACACAGATATTCAAATAGAATTAAAATAAATAAATAAGAACTAGATATTAATACCTGAAATGAGTTACCGAGGGATTTATATCTATCCGTCCGACTTATCCCCCCTCCTCTCGTATGATTTCTAGGAAACCCGAGTAACATTTCCACTTCATCGGGCTCTAAAGTAGCAAGCTTGTTTTTACCAACCCAAACTAAGTTCCATCTTCGACACTCATCAAGAACATACCTTTTCACATGATCAGGAGGTTCGTCACCCCACTTCTCTAGAGCCTTACGGAGCCTGTCCGTCAATTTTGCGCTTCCATATGCTGTCTGAAGGCAGTTGAGATTTGTACGCTTATCCCATGCAGGCCACCATCTCCTTGTTAGCGGCAAGGCACCATGAATTGTACGAGGTTGAAGAGGAAGAAGAGGAAATCTGTTATCTATTGGCAGATTATGGACATATCCCCTTTTTCTTGCCGCTGCACAAAAGTGCTTCGAATCAACAAATTCAGGTGCTACGTCGAAAAGGAATCGAGAAATTGTATCCCACACTCCTTTCGGAGCTAATGCCACATTCTCGTAGTAAAAGAATGGACGTCCAATGGCTGCATCGGGGAGTGTTCGGTGAGTAACAATACTGGATTCGGATGGCACACCAAAGCCTATCATGGGCTTTGGAATACGGATCACCTCTTCTTCTTCGGTTAATGGTCCCTTCTGCTTCTTTCTTTTCAACGCCTCTTGATACATTTTCCTTTTAAGTTTCGGGTTCAAAAAGACTTTGGGTTTCTGAGTTCATGCCAAATAATCAAAGTAAGAGCAAACTATCTAACTACACAATACTACACTAATCATATATGATTATGTTATAGAGCTAGAGCACGTGTGAAATAAAAATGATTAGCTAAAAAACGGGAGGTGAAATGGGTCGAAAGAATTTAAGCATAAAACATCATATATCATGTTATTAAAAACCTATATTACTGTTGACACAAGGTAACTTTTGTATCATATTTGACACAATAACTATTTATAAAAAGAACCAATTATAGACAAATGATGTCCCGGGTCAACCCGAAAAAGACTGTTCCGACCAGTTAACCCAACCTGCTACCCGCCCAAATTTCCACCTCTTTTATTTTATCAGTTTCCAGGAACATAATTAACAAGAACAAGAGTAAATACCTCTTCCTCGAAAAATGCAGCTTCTGTCTTTGCCATTTGAGCAGCGCTTATGAAATCAGTCAGCTCTGCGATTGAGGCATCGGGACCTGCAAAAAGGGTAAACAAACAGCAAGGTTCATAAGTACATAATAAGTTCTTATTGAAATGTTATCCAAATAAATACAAAGTTACATTCTTATAACTTTTCTAGTGTAGGAAAAATTGCATAGTTATTCTCTAAAATGTAAACATCAGTCATACATACCACATCTCGCCACTGCTGCTGAAGCCTCTTCTACTGTATATCCCATACTTGCCAATGATAATAACATTTGCTCATTTTCAGGCAGAGACTTGTTATCCTGTACAAGATAGATGTCAGAACCCAGATATGTTTTAAAGATTTAACAATTACATAAAAATATAATATACAAACAGAATTAGTTTATAACAATATTTGTTGACTGCGTCACTGCAACATATCATCAGGGAAGCATATGGAATCTAAGTAGCATGTATTAATTAACTAAGAGACTAGTAACTCATATTTATTATTTGCACCATCCTTTCTCAAGAACCTGTTATTTAGCAAATTGTTAATATCTTTTTCCGATCTTATGACAGGAACTAAGTTCTTTTGGTCTTAAATTAATTTTCAAAACAGTAATAATAAGCAAAGCCACATAACAATAACTGATCAGAACCTCTAATAATCCGGAGTGAGGGTTGAATCAAACTAATTGCAAGTCTGTTACTATACGTTGTATGAATGATATTAGTCAGAAACAAAAACAAAACCAAGAAGCAGGAAAATATTATGTGTGTGGTCAATACAAATATACTCACAGTAATTTCACTCTCAGACAAGCTGTCATCTTCAGAGAAACCATCAAGAAGACTCTCGTCATAGTCAGAAGACAACTCATCGTAAGTTACACATTGTTGCTGACTAGAGCTGGCACGACATGTGTCAAGTTCCTCTGGAGCCTTCAAGACAATAATTTAACATTAGATACTGCAGATTAAAGCACAATATACATTGGTAAAATGTTGCCTTCTTGTAAGGTTTTTGTTGAGTATTTAGACATACCATTTGTGAATATGTAAGCAGGCTTTCTAGTATCTTCTCAGTGTCATTTTCTTCTACACGTATGGAAGAGCAAAGCTGTAAGGGATTATCTCCCAAACAAATCTATTCTTAAATAAATATATAATCCTAACATATACCGTTTTCTTTAATCGCTCTAGTGACCAACTCTTCAGGGAATCCCATATCTATGAAATGCTGAACAGAGTTAGAGTTTGAAGGCCCCCCCGATGAACTCGCCTTAAGACAAATAAAGATAAAGTTACCTTTGATGCAGGACAACAAATGAACATACTATATAAATAAAGCTTAATAGAGTAAATTTGTGTGCAAGATGCAATCTTTCTGCATAACTCCAAGTTTTCCATTCTCAAATCATATGTATATTACCTAGGTACTCCACATAACTTATTTTACCAAAAGAACATTGAAGTATTAAATAATAAAAATTAGCCTAGACAAGTAACTACCTCTCCATTATTGCTAGTAACGGGTGTAGAACAAGATGTCGAGGCTATGTTCTGGATTTCAAGGTCATCTTTGGTATCCGAATCAATATCAACATTCTCCTCATCAGAAACATGACCATCCTGTACAGTGAAATTAAAGAAGAAAACAAAATAACAAATTAGAATAAGGTTCGAAATTAGGATGGCATTGAAAGCAGCCCAGATGTGTACAGTAAAAAAACATGGCAACTGATGAAGTGAATGACAAGCAAGGACCCAAAAAGAATGCTATTAAACACACTCTTTCACATGGTAGAACCATTTGACACAGAACCTAAGTAACTGCCAGTGGCTGCCCAACGGTTGCTCGTTATATATAAGTTATCAATTATTTACTTAGGAAAGCACGAATTATTGTATGCATCATAAGATGCTTCACATTAAATTATCGGACACATTGGTAAACCTTTTGATCTCTAATAAGATTTTTTATAAGATTTAATCAGAAATTCGACGTGCATATTTCGATGAAAATATGTCATAGTTTAAAAAGTGAAGAGTTTGCTTACCATGTATGCAAGTATGGTTTCAAGTAGCCTATCGGAGTCACTTTCTCCTACAGACATGGAAGAACAAAGTTGTAAAGCATTCTCTCCCGGTTTAACCAAACCTTAAACAAATTTATAATCCTATCATATACCATTCTTCTTAATCGCTTTGGTAACGAAGTTCTCAGGGAACCCCATTCCTATGAAATGCTGAATCAGGCTGACGTTTGAAGGCCCCGCGGATGTGCTTGCCTTAAGACAAAAACAGAAGAAGTTAGCTTTGATACTAGACAACTAATTTACACAACAATAAAATAGATATCAGTAGAGTATTTTACATGCAAGATGCAATCTTTCTACATAACTTAAGCTTTTTCAATTTCAAATCAGATGTTATGTTACCTAGTTACTACATATAACATGTATCACCATAAAAAAAATTAAGTATTAGACAAATATCTCATCAGCCTAGAAATATAATTACCGCATTAGATGTCATGGCTATATTCTCGATTTCAAGTTCATCTTCAGTATCCCAATCAATAGCGTTATTCTCCTCAACAGAAGCATGAACATCCTATACGAGTAAAATCACAATACCAAGAAGGAAGAAGAGAAACAAATTAGTAAAAGGTAAGAAAGTTATCAATTGGGATAAGATTATACAGAGTACAAATCAGCCGGGCGTTAAAAGCAAGTCCAGATTAGTGCATGATGAAAATAAAATACGGTAAGAAATTATCGAGCAATCACCCAATGAAGATGTTATGTATCAAATAATTCAAATGGTGGAAATATTTGATGCAGAACATGAAACTGGCAGTGGCTGCTCACCAGTTGCTCTTTCATTATTATATATAAGTTATCGAAAATTTATTTAGAAAAGCAAGACTTATTTTATGCATTATGAACAAGCAAACATATAATACAAAAATATAGTGCTAAGAATGTACCATTTTGCTTTAACCTTTAGCCTTGCAGAAAGAAGCTTTCAATCTGTTCAGCATAAAAAAGAAGATTAATTATCGAATCACTGCAGAAAACTTGCAGACATTTATTATAATATCTTAAGAAATTATTAAAATACATGACTAAAAACAAAAGATTCATTGGAGGAACTCAAATGGTGACAGAAAACTTGACATGGGCTAGAAGTTATTGATTCTCAAACTATAAGCAGAAAACTAGCTAGAATAATGGTATTAAGAATCTAATATGAAACTCATATGCAGATCAAATTTATGGCCATAATTAGACATCATATGTATGAACGGAGAAATATGCTTGTTTCAAATATGGTTGAATAGCAAATGAGACTCAGGTTTAAATTTTTCAAACTAAATGTTTTAATATTTTTAAACGGAGAAATACATAACTATGGCAGCAATTTATGCCTGAGGCACATGAACCTGAGACTAGAGTTCCCACCATATATTTCTGTTCCTCATCAAAAGTCAAAACACAACAATCACAGGTAATTTCTACGATACTATTTGTAAGACCAAGCATTGTCTAACCTGTCAATTGCCATGCCCAAAAAAACTTGAAACGGTAGGAAAAATGTTATCACACCAACCGTAAATCAATTATACCCCATTACGAGCTGCCTTAGGTTTTTTTACAATATTTAGCAACTCTAATATCATTTTTCATGTTCTCAAGGCTCAGGCAAACAAAATTTCAATTGGCTTATGATGAATAAGCTTATTAGGTATTGCTTAAATGTATGAATTAGCTTATCAAAATTAGTCTCTCTTTTTTTTCTAAGAGGGTGTTTGTTTAAGCTTATCTTTTGGCTTAAGAGCTTATGTGAATTCGGCTTATGTTTCATGGGCCCATTTTTTATGGCTTAATTTGAAGCTTATGGGCTTATTTGGGCTTTAATAAGCTTAATATGACATAAAAAACTTATATAAGCCCATAAGTTTCAAAATAAGCAGGAAATAATGAGCTTATAAAACAAAAAAGAAACGAATGAAGTTTTCCCTTTTGAGGTTACCCACGGAGGGCCAGTCTTTGACTCAGATGTCGCTGGTCTAGCCAGGGTATCCCCGTGACCGTTTTTGACCCTTCCTTGGCCACTCCCAAATGTGTACCTAGTGAAGATTGAACCCTTGACCTCGCCTTACCCTAGGTCATTTGGTGGTGGTTGGAAAAAAAGAGCTTATAAGCATAAGCCGAAATCTAATAAGCTTATAAACCCAAAAATAAGCTTAAACAAACAATCCCTAAATAAGCCCATAAGCCACAAAAAAAGGAGCTTATCAAAACCCCCTAAATAAGCTCATAAACCTAAACTTAGCCAAACACCAAAATGAGCTTATTTTTCTAAATAAGCTAAATAAATCCAAAATTAAGCTAAAACAAACACCCCTACAACGCACAAAAACCACCATTGCAAATTTGAGAAATTAAAAACAATTTTCCACTCCGAAAGAAGTTTAAATTGTTAATAGCCTTTCACATTCATTACATTATCAAATAATATTATACAAAATTACCTAGAACACACATTATAATCTATGGAAACATATAAACTAAAATTAGTAACCAAATTAAATATATATAAAAACCCCTAAATAGCCACAACCTTAAAGGTATAATTTTCATAACATCAAAAAGTTTAAAGCAATTTGAACAAAAGTAAAACCCTAGCGGTAATATTCAAAATGCAGTTGTTTAAAAGAATTGAAAATTTTGGGGGAAAATAATAATAATTGATTAATGGGTGAATAGATCGACAAGTGTTACTAACGATTCAAGCAGAGATGGTTACATACAACGTAAGCCGTGTCAGGTGGTTGGAAGTTTTCCAATAAGTTTTGTGTTTAGAATTGAAAGCTTGTTTGGTGTAGAAGAAAGGAACAAATCTTAGCCACTTATTTTTATTTTAGTTATAAAAGAAATTAATTACCGACTAAAATATCTCTAAACTTGTTTTTGCGTATCACGATGGAACAAAATTGGGCGTTATCATCACTGGAGATCCAAAACATGTGTTTTATACTCTAAACTAGTCCTCGACTGTGATCATCATAACAATACGAATTTTCCGCTTTACATCGAGGTATAATGATTATTCACAATTTTAACCCAACCTTCAACCCATGGACCAAATGTGATTATGCTTACTAGCCGCTTTCTTCCCCGATCGCTTAGCATTTAATTCAGCACAACCAATAAACCCACCCAACAAAAACTTTACCAATCATAATAACACCCTTATCCGAAACGATCAACCGAAAATCGAACCGAATCTAAAACCTCATTTCCGAACTCAAAAGACTAACCTAACTTCCAACAATACCATGTCGATCGATCGATACCAACATGCGGATATAGTAATCGGAACATTTTGAATTGGTTGCCTTTGTTAGAAGCGGTGAGAACCTCTAGTTTAGCGGAACCGGAGGTCTAAGTGGACTTTGCTCACCGATGTCATAGTTGATGAAGATTTCTTTTATTATTTAACATATGAGTCTGATGGGAGGCTTGTTACTTGACTCTTAATCGGCTTATGGGTTCAATAAGAAAGTTTGTCTTCTCTGTAGAGCCAAGATCAATGCTTGGAAGAGACGACTTTCATTATGAAGAGATTCGTGATTGGCTTTTGTTTTTGGCTCGGCATGGAATTGAGGAGCTGATTATTACAAACTGGTATGGTGAACGAGTTACGTTCCCAACCAAACTTTACTCTCGCAGGGAATTGAAACATCTGGTACTTCATGTTTGTGCTATGGCTACTTTGGAATATTTTCATGGCTTTCCAAATCTATTGAGTTGAGAATTGATTCATGTCAATTTTTAACCGAGTCTGATTTGGGAGTTTATTCTTGGTTGTCCTCACTGAGTCTCTTAAAATGAATCGTCCTACTACAAACGAGATGAGACTATGGGATATTGCAAAACTTAAGAATTTGAAGAAGTTAGATTTGTCATTCGGTCTTTATAATGTTGTGACGACAATCACAACATCCGATATCTTTCACCTGACAAGACTTCAAAATCCTTAATGCTTTACCACTTAAATTTCACCCAAAATGTGAGGATCGCCCTTAGATTAGTAGGAATTAAAGCATTCATCTTTAATGCTTAGTGTGTGAACCGGTAGTATATTAGATTCTAGAACTTGTTTTGTGATGCATCCCGAGATCGCTAGTAAGACTACACTTGTGTAGTTAGGAATAACTAAATGATAAGAGGCATTAGGATAACCTGGTTTGATACCGTAATATAATTACTTCTTCCACATCGGTTGAGTAATTCCCCACACCTTTGCGTTGTACTCATCTTTAGTACACGATACCCTAGTTAACCCTCGAGCCTATCCTTTTCGCGGTTCTCGTGATGTTTCGATTTTCCGGAATATCAATGAAGAACATTATTTACACCCCACCTCCAAATGTACACCCAAATCGCCTTAGCCTACCTTGTATGCACTCACTTTTAGTGCATTATTGTTATCACCCTAAAACCCTTAGTTCAATTATCTAGTTGCTTGCATAAGTTGCTAAGTCGAGTCATATCCTTTGTATACAGTTTTGGGACGATTGGGACTCATGGAAAAGTTAAATTTATGAAATGACGGGAAGGGAACGTTAAATTTAAATTCCTTTTATTTGCGTAATAATGTACTCCAAGTGCTTTGATCTTTTCAATTTGGGTCAAATTAGTGTTAGAGTAATAAAAACTCAAGTGTAGGGATGTGCCTATAAATCCCTATCATTTTGATGTTACCGTAGAGGATGGTAGAGTAAAAGTGTATGGAAAAAAAAATAGAAAAAGAGAAAAAGAAAAAAATAGAGTGTTGAAAAAAAAAAAAAAAAAAAAAAAAAAAGGCTACTATCCTACATCTATCTTTAATTTATGTTTGTTTGTTTCATTATCCAGTCTAGAGTGTCGAGTCTTGGCTTAGCAACGCCATTCTTCGCATGCTTGTAACATAAAGATTTTGACTTGCCACCACTAAATAGCCTATCCCACCAAACCTTTTGTTTTCCTACCGTAAGCCTAACGTTACAACCCTTTAAAAGACCTCTTTGATAGTCTTTCCTAGGTGCTTACGCCAAAGCGATGGAGGTTTGATCTAGTCTCAAGCCTATGGTAATCTATGTACTATGACCGGTTAATGAGTGTTTATCTTCCATTTCCAACTTGTTATATTTCATATACACCCGAGAGATGTGAGTATCCAAACACCCCATGTGAGGTGCTAGTATGTAATTTTCGTGCTTGTTATGACTTTTGCGGGGCTTATATGTGTTGTGGATTGGCTAAAAGCACATTTGCTTGAGGACAAGCAAATACCAAGTGTAGGGATATTTGATAATGTTTTAAAATGTACCTTTTTGAGGGGCCGTTTAAGTCCTTATTTGTTCACTTTTGTATCCGTTATTACTTAATATCGTTCCTTTTCACTTTTTAGGTATCTTGAAGGCAAAATGCTGGAATGACACTTATTCGGACGAAAAGGCGTGAATATCTGAAGAAAATGGCCAAAGTCAAGAATCGAGCCACTCAGTCGCTAGAATCCCGAAGGGACGGCGTCGGTGTTACTGCGACGCCGTCGCATCACTTTTGTGACGGCACAAGAGCCAAATTGCTTATTTACAAGTGACGGTGTCGGGGCTTTAAAAGAGTAGATAGTCGCAACTCGACGGCCTAGATTTGATCTAGACGGCGCGAGATCGAAGGGACGGCGTCACAAGCATAGGGTGACGCCGTCACGCAAGACTAACGCGCCAAGACGAAACCTTAATGACGGTGACCCGACCAGCGTCACAAATCAAAGTGTACGGCCGTCGCATGTGTAATCTTATATATAGAATCCGAATTTTCTAGTTTTACGTGTGTAGTCTTTTGGAGTAAAAACCTAAACCGAACCAAGGCTGTCTTGTACAGTATTTTAGGGTTCTAAACCCTATCTTACATCAAGATAAGTGTTTTACTTCATTAATTTAATTATGTCTTCAATTACTTGTGTGTATGCTTGCATGTTCTCCATGTCCTGCTAATTTACTTGTGTGTTTGCTTAGGGAATATGAAACTTAATTATTGAATATTGATTGGTTGTCTCTTATGTTAATTGTTAATGATCTAGTAATGCGATAGGTCATCCGTTGTGTAGTTAATGCTTGATTAATCTTTGTGAACCTTAGTTTATAACACCTAGAGTTGTCGTAGGCTAAACCATCCGAAGAGTACCTTAGAGTTAAAGTTTATAAATCCTAGAGACTTTGTAGGCGATAACCTTTGGTAGTTTCAAAGAGTTAGGGATAAACGCATACCCTACGACCTTAGACACACAACGCGATTGAGAATAAGGACGTGACAATTCAACCATCAATAGGAGATAATTAAGGAGTAATAAAACCTAAGTAAACACATCTTTAAACCATCATACGAGCACACAATAATTAGACATAGACTACCCTCACCTTAGTTAATTAGATAATTAGATAGTAGAGTAATCGGTAGAAATACCAACCCCCCAAATCCAAACCCCGAGATTCGTACCTTTCCATTTCTAAAAAAACATAAAAAGATAAAAAATAATCTTCCTCAACCCCAACCTTAGCGTAGTAACTTCTCACTAGCATTCCTATTCCACTAGAGAACGATATTAATTCCCGTGGCTTACCCTAATACTACACTACAACGATTAGGTTCACTGCCTAGGGTGTTGAAAACTTGCTCGACGAAAAGGAAGTTCCTTTGACCCCGAACGCGCTGCGTAAGCGTATCACATTCATCAGTAGAACAATTGTAGTAATCAATTCTTTATGAAAAGATTACAATGATAAATTGGTGTTCGTGATCAGTGGGAGATCTTCTTCGATGGATGCTCGCGGGAGGAAGAGATCGTACTGATTCTCCACATGCTCATACCAACAACATCACAAAAGAAGTTCTCTCATAATCAAAGGCAACATAAAGTTATAATGATTCTTCATCAAATCAAAGAATCTACAAAGTTATAAAGACTCGAGAACTACTTCACATATGGAATTCATTGTCAAATGAGCGTGTGAGCATGTTGGAAAAAGACGTGGAGACACTGGAGCAACGAAGCTGACCTGTAGCTGACAACAACATAATATCACAACCACCACAAAGAACAAATAATTAAAGAACAAAGAAATCAAAGACGTCAAAGCAGAATACTTCAAAGAAAACAAGATCCCTACACTGGGGAGATTGTATGAATCAAGGCACTTCTTCTCACAAGAAAGAAGAATGTCAGAAGACGTCAGAGCTACTATTACATCTGCACCAACAACTGTTTAAGATTACTTAAGATATCAATTACTAACACTTATGGGGAGATTGTTGGAATCTCTCCTAAACCATTTCTCAAGTGTTAGTAATCAATATCTAATAGTTAGCTTAATTAAGGCTTTTATGTTAGTAATTAAGGCTAAGCTCATGTAGAAAGCCCATGAGCCTATGCAAAAGCCCAATAAGTAAAGGAAGAGACTAGATGTGTTGTGTAACCACCGGTAAATTTTCACTTGTATGATATTTTAACTAAAGAATACTTATCCATTTTTCACGTCTGTTGTTAGGAATTGGAAAATTTCTTAGTGAAGAGTCGGTCACCCCAAATGTTATCTAGCTTAAGTTAGCTCGTAGACTTGTCGTTAGTTTCGTTATTTAGTAGTTTATTTATTAGTTTGTAGCGTAGTATAGCTTAGTGCAACACCGTGGAGGAAGGACGGTCTTTACCCACCGTATCCACGATCCACAGCCGATGGGAGGTCGTATTTCTTGTAGTATAAATACCCCTTCCATCCATGGAAGGGTGGTGCTCATAATCTAATACTCTACAATTTGTGTAACTCTCTAGCAAGAACACCCCTCTCTACTTTCTCTCTAAATGGAAAACATGTATTTTGATCTCCCAAGACCACCCGAATCATCAAACACATAATATTTGAATCCTAACAATTGGTATCAAGAGCCATGGTTATTGTGTTATGTTGTTTATGGTGATTCTTGTGGTTTGACACACGGTTTTATGCGGTTTTGATGAATTCGCTTATATGGTTTTTAAGCTTGTTGATATGGTCATTCATCACGTGCTTTTTGATATGTGGGTGTTGATAATCGCTTTTTATTACGCTTTGATATTTGGTATAAAACTGCTTTTGATATGTGGTCATAATGGGTCTAAACTGATGCATTTTCATATACATCTTTCTGGGTTTGAAACTGTTCTAAAAACTTCTGGTCATGTCATTCATACTAGCGAGTTGGGTAAATGATATCAGTTTTATGTTTTGGGTCAAAGTGGTCTTTTGTGGTCATTCTGGGTATAATATTTACATGGTCAGTTTCTGGGTCAAACTGGGCACTCAAGAACAGTCATAGCAGTTTCTGGGTTCGTTATGAATATGGCCGGAAAAGTGGTCGGAAAACTCATCTGAAAAGCAGAAAAATCTTGCTAGCGACTTAGTCACAAAATGACACAGCGACTTGTCTTTGGTCGCCTAGATTCAGCAGTACTTGAGTAGCGATTTATGCTAGCGACTTAAGGACAAAATTAGCGACTTGTTCTTGAACAAGTCGTGGCGAATTAGTGCTAGCGACTAAGTGCTAGCGACTAAGTGCTAGCGACTTGACTCTTGACTACGGCTTATGAACAGAAAGGAAGATGATGAATCGACACAAAGACCAAAACCTGATGCAACATAATACCAATAGCATTCAAGACTCTTGACCTCAGTTTTAAACAATCATCACTCCAAGAAAAATAAAACGTTTATGAAAAACAGTAGCAACGAGGCTATCACAACAGCCCAACAAATAAACCCACTTAACATTAATAGATCTCGAATTAAGTCGTAGCATCAAGACTCAAAAGCCCTCTTACGAGTTTGTATACATCACGATCCACTATTATTTGATAAAAATTGTTGTTATTCGAATTGTATGATAAAGGAAATAACATGATTGTTAACCCTTTCTCATTATTCGTTCAATTAAAAGATCCAAACAAACCTCAAGACTCAAAAAGACAATAACGATCTCAGATATCTACTTTCGTGGTACTCATCAAATACATCAAGACCTTGAGGGTCTAAATCACGAATAGAGTTAATCATCACAGATCCCATACATGGCTCGAATATCAATGATTTGAAGATCTCAGTTGTGGTTCATCAAGCATAAACCTTTAAAAGATTTTATGAACCTAACACATCATCGATCTTGAGCTCTTCGTTATTTTCGACCTCAAAGAAATCAGTGCAACAAATTTGTTGAATCATTTCCTTGTGTCGTTATATGTATAATAAAAATGGAATCAACTCACATGATGTTAAAATGTTCGAATTAAAAAAAAAAAAAAAAAAAGAGTATTAACAAGTTCGTTAGTCTCTATCTCTTTATTTCGTTTGATGACTCAATACAATTCATGTTAAACCTACCTTTGTGTCGAGCTTTCAAAGCCATCCCCGTGGCCTAGATGTCGACCTCTTGCCATCTCGTAGGCGCATACAAGAATCATATGAAGGTGTCCCGTCCAAGAATCCGATTGGTGTGAATGATGTTAGTTTCGCTTGAGTCTTCAAGGTTTGAAGTCGATTTGAGTAACAAATTTTAGAAGGAGGCGGATTTACTTGAGCTGAGGAGTTTTAGGGTTTGGTGACAGGAGTCACAGAGATGGGGGCGCAGGAGTATGTTATGTGAATAGGTTTAGGGCAAGTGAGTGTTTAGAGTGTTTTTTATATTGCCCGTAAATTTAGGGTTTGAGGAGTCTTAATTGGATCGGGTATTCCAATTTTTTGAACATGGGCCGGTTTTGGATGAGGGTGTGGATTGGGCCGAATTTTACACTAGTGTTGAGTTCACGTGGGTTTATCTTGTCATAGTGAACACACGATGTATTGATTCATACTTAGTATTCAATTGTAGATTTTGGACATGATTGTATTGCATTTGGGATGATAAATTGGTTCGGGAGTTTAAGTGAACTAATGGAACGGAGGTATTGCCCGGACTTCTTGTTGAATCAATTCGTGTGATTTTGACATGATTGGTTATATGAGACGGTGGTTAAATTATTTGTGCTATCCGAACTTTACTATCTCATAATGCGGATACATACGTGATGATATTTCTCGAGAATAAGTGGTATGTCAAAGATTGAAAGCGGATATGGGCTTGAGATAGTTATGTTATGACTGGGAATATTGGATATTTTAGACTTGGACATAATGAGATTTTTGATGAATTTTGATGATGATGCGATGTGATGATGAGACTTATGAAAGAGATCGGTCAAAGAGATTTGTTTGGTTATGAGATTGTGATTAAGAGATTTGGTATGATGATATGAGTTGTTGTAGTATCCGGTTTGATACTTTGGGTTATTCACTTTCATGAATAATATTATGTCACGGCTTGAACCGAAAGTTGAAAATGGTTGAATACGGGATTGTTGATCGGTATTTCTTACTTGGGTTTGAAGTGAGGTTTTTCGGACGAGTTTACCTATGATAACTTGTTTGGGCTTTTATAGAGGTGATAAAGACTTGGCTAGTTAGTTACGGTTGTGATTATTTCTCGATTAACCCACCGTAGCTATCACTCGGTGTCTCACGCAGATTGAGAATATGTCAAGAGGTTTTGTACATTGGGTACACCGCTTCTTTTCACAAGGATGAGTACAAGTTTAAGTAACAAATCTGGGATTTTCACTTCATGATCAAGTTTGACATATCGGGTTTACTTCACCAAGTGGTTATGACTTCTGTACACGCGAGAATACGTGATTGATGTGTTTACCAAAGTGTTTATTGGATGATTGATGATGTGGTTGATGTTGGATAATGAACCGTTGATGAACCACCGCATGCTCTCCTTAAATGATATTTACCAAACCAAAGTTGTCATTACACATTCAAGCTAACATTGTTTACGGTTTTGTCTTGATTTTGTAAAATCCCCGAAAGAACCTATTTCTCGGTTAAATCATAGACTTGTAAAATCCCGTGACAAAGGGAAACATCCCGGCATTAGTAAAGTGCATTTCGGATCCATCTTACGGTTTATTCTTGGTTTTGTAAAATCCCGAAAGAATCTATTTTCGGTTTAAACCATAGAGTTGTAAAATCCCGCAATGATGAACCATCCGGAGAAAAGGAAAATGTATTTCGGGATCTTATCCGATGTCGGTGCTACGATTTACGCTTCAAGAAGGGATAAAAGGTGTACTTCATGAATTGGATGTGTGTTTGGATATTCGTCATGGCGCTTTGGTTATTTCAAAGTTTTACGGGTTATGCTCATTAAACCATGGTCGGGATGAAACCATTATCGATTTCAATTAAAACGTCAAAAGAGGCTAGATTTGAGCTTTTAATCGAAGATGTGACAACGGGTTAATTCACTATTATTTATTTGATGTTGAAGTGAAATAACACGAGCAAGTGTACTTAGTATCCGAAGGTATCGGGATGGATGGATGAAGATTCTTCATGATCCTTGTTCAAGCTTACCATTAAAACAAAGACTTGGAAATCTAGTTATTATTGGGTAACTTTACCTTTTCTTTTACCACTGGGGAACTGGGCTCTTACCTTAACAATATAACTATCACTTTAAGGAGTTACGCTGTAGTGCTCGATGTCACATTCAATTGTCGATTTTCAAGAGGTGATATACGCCTTATACTTTCGATGGTTGGTTGGTTGAAGAGTATAGAGTACATAGAGATTCAAATGGGCATGAAGTCTCGCCACCGCTCTTTGTTACATATGTGCAAGTTTAAGTCACGAGTTTGGGTTAGTTTACTTCAGGATCAAATTCATCATATTGGGTTTTCCCATCACCGTCACGACAAAGAGCCCACTTGAATGATAATGGGGTTGATTACATGTTTTGCTAAGAGAGTTGAAAAGAGAGATTATGACGTATGAACACATCGGTTCATGCCTCGTACTCTAAAGAAAAGAAATGTGTACGTTTGATGCGCATTATCTTCCAAGAAGAGAAATCTTCTTATGACGCCCTGCTCACTTCACCGGGCCTCGTACTCGAAAGAAAAGAAATGTGTACGTTTCGATGCGCATTATCTTGAAAGAAGAGAAATCTTCTAATGACGTATGAACACAACAGTTCATGCCTCGTACTCTAAAGAAAAGAAAAGTGTACGTGTCAAGGCGCTTTATCTTCCGAAGAGAAATCTTCTCTATTATGACCATTCTCATCAACATGCTTCATATTTTTCCATGCGCTCACCATTAAGTGAACAAGCTCTCATTGATTGTTTTCGATTCCACTTTCTCAACTATTATGGCGATGACGACATCCGTGCGATTTTATGGGAGAAGTGTGAATAGACTACAAATGGATAATGTTCACTTATTTAGTCAAGAATGGCATCTCCGTATGCAATTCTTGAGGGGGAGAAGAAGTGTGAATTTTTTGCATTGTTTATTGACATTTGAGAATATAAATGGTCATACGGCTCTAAACTCACGTAAGAACCGAGCTTCTTCTTATCGGGTAATCTTCACATTGAGTTTCTTCTTAAGAGCCGTTAGTTGACATCTTCACAGGCGATATGAGTTTATTGACAAAGTGCTTCCGGTTAATGCTTCACGTGCACATCAACATGATGATTCCGAACAACCTTCCGTCTTGTTTGATGTGATTGTTTGCTTGGTGTTACCATTTCGTGTGTTCGTTGCGGCTCGATTGTTGATTTCCTTGATGAACATCTTTACATTCTTGTTTGATTGGGAGGATTCTAGTTAAGGGATTTGCAAGATGTAAGTGAATTGGGATGCTTTTGGTGATGTTCTTAATTTTGGTGAGTTGAAGATGTTAACTATCTATTCCCCAACTGGACAATCTTGAAGAAGGTCGAGTCTAGAGTCCATTCTACATTTTCGCTACATGTTAGAAGACTTGGAGACGAGTTGCATTTAACAATCTAAAGACTTCTTCTATATCCGGGCATTTATCAAGCAGTTGTCGGTTTAAGGAGAGCACTAATTGGGAGAAAGTTTTAAGTCGATTCAATTCCCAATTAGACGTGCTCATATTCTTTAGCGATGACTACTCGAGACGTTGATATTGACTATTGTTGGACATTTGACACAAGGTGATTACTTGAGTTAATCATTTATCACTTATTTGAGATTGAAGTTGACTTTCACAAAGGCGTGTTCTTATTTGATAACTTGCTCGGGCTTATGAATTTGAGTTGAAGACTTGGCTTATCTAGTTACCAGCAATCGAGGTGGATGGTTGAAGACCGTTAACTATCACTACTAGGAGTTACTTTGTTTTACTCGATGTCACACGATATGACGGTGTGGATAAACGCAAGAGGTGTTAATGTCTCATACTTTGTTTGGGTAGTGAGTACTTAGAGATTTGCTTGAAGCATAAATTCTCTACACCGCTCTTCCATCATTAGGTGCAAGCTTAAGATACAAATGTGGGAAGTTGACTTCGCCAAGTAGGTATATCGGTTTTCTTCTTCATGGTCACTCAAATTGTCTACGAAGGGTTGATATAAATAGTCGAGAGAGTCTTCACAAGTTGATTCTCACAAAGAATTCAAGTGTTCTTCTCAACAAATTTCTAGTATACGGGCTTTCTATGAGTTGCTGATTTTGAAGTATCATTTCCAGAAAGGGGAAGGAGACACGCATCTAAACGCGAGTAAACTTTGATGAACTTAATACTTCTAAGTAATTGAAGATATCCCGGGAAGACAAATGTCATGACCGCAGAGAAACTCAAGGTTTTACTCATCAAGGCGTTAAGTGTTATTATTCCAACTATGTGGGGGAAGTGATGTTAGAAAAAGTTTCTGAAGATAAAAGAGGTACACTAATATGTGGTGATTTCGATGGTGTCTCAAGGATCAGGGGAGAGAGATTGTGTACATTGGGGATGCTCAGCTGTTTCACTTGAGTGCGTGATCAGTGATTCAAAGATATAATCACTTATTCGGTGTTGACATCCGTAGAGATTGTCACCGCAGAGATAATCGATGACTTGGTCTCCTTCTTCAATGTTATCGCTTATTCATTCCTTGTGTATTGGTATACTTGGATACTCGAGCTTCATACACATTCATCGTGGACGAAAGATGTGAACATAGGGAGGTGTTCTACATTACCCTCTTGATGTGTATTCGGAGAGTTCTTGGATATTGGTGTACTTGGGTTCTTGAGCTTCATACACGTTCATCGTGGAAGAAAAATGTGAACATGGGAAGGTGTTCTTCATTCCCCATGAAGTGTATTTGGGAGAGTTCTAGAGCATTATACAAAGAGGTCGACGCATCAATTCAACTACTGGGGAATTGCTCTCTGACACCTTTTGGAATGGATCGCTTGGACTTCAAGGTTATGAAATTTGAGAAGATTATTTATGTGGGATGATACGTTCTCGTTCTTATGGATGATATAACCCCTAACGGAGATTCTCGATTATCGGTCTTAAAAGGAGCATTTGGATCAATGATAATGGTGTGCTTCTTTGTGCACCGGCTAAAGCAAGCTTGAAATAGAGCTTGAATCTGCTCATCCAAAGGATTTTCGGTTTGGGGAAGTCGCGAGTCTCTCTTCGGATGGTTCAATTTCTTTCTTCAATGCAAGAGCCTCAAAGCTTTGGTGGTGAAAGTTTTAGGGATGATGACTTCTATCTTCTACAACGGGTCGCTTGATATCCTTATCTCGGTACATCGTCATCATCTTCTTAAACTATATCATCTACTCTATCCTTGTAAATATTTATTCGAAAAACAAAATATAAAAATATAAAACCAAAGAAACAAAATACAAAAATATAAAACCAACAAAAAGAAAATAGAAAATATAAAATATTCAAAACCCATAAAAATCGTAAAATTTGAAAATACCAAAATATGTTTTCCTAGACATGTCTTCTGTATCGATAACATCTACGGTCTTAGAAATGTCATTCAATAATGGCACGGGACCATAGATGAAGTTCGAGCGAGGAGGTGTAAATATTTTTCTAAACATGTCACAAACTATGGCTTACGATTATTTCAGATCAGAACCCGCTTCAAACTATGGCTTGCGATATTTCAGATCAGAACCGCTTATACCATGGTTTGCTATTATTTCGATAGCAACCCGCTCTTCAAGGAAGGAAAGTGCTACGCTTAAACGTTTTCACAAATTTCGTGTACTTATCCTAAAACAAAATGAGGAAAGTATGTCAAGGATCATTGCTCCTACACAAATGTTTTCCATCTATAATTCTTCGAAAAATATTTGTTGTGTTCAAAATGGTGGTAAATGAGTTGCTTGAAAAATCAATCAGATTCAGAGTTTTCTTATTAATTTGCAAACTCAATCAATGACTTCAGCGCTTTCAAACTTTTCATAAAATGAGTCATGGATTGAGGGGGATAATGTTTTGTGCAAATCTACATCATCTAACGGGCTTTCTTAATTATCCTAATATGCTTAATTAAAAATGATGTTAACCTATGTTGAAGGACTAGGTGCCTAGGATATGATTGCTAGGATTAGATGATTAGAGTTTGATGAACATATTATTCCTATACATTTATGTGATCTGATTGATATGTTCCATTGACTTTTATTAGTCGATTGTTGTTTGGGTGATGTCGACCACCATATATTTGTATGTGTGTTCACTAACGTATGCAGGTATATTGGTTATAAGAATGTTCCCGATCCGGATCCCACTAATGAACATGATTGGATGCCGAAAGGAAAGGGTAACGATATCTTGGGTTGACAAATGAAGAAACGGAGCTTAACCGGACTTCAATGGAGAGTTGGCATGAAATGCAACGTAAGAGGTCTTCTTGCATCGTGAGATGGTTTTCAAAGAAGTGAAGAAACGGAGCTTAATGGACCTCGGTTGGCATTCAAATGCAACGTGAAGAAGTCTCACCGCATTTGCGGACGGTTTTCTTCCAACCCTACAACAACAACAACGGAAGCTTCTCAACCACTAACGTATCTTTGTGCAGGATACCACTTTTAAACAATTTTGAATAAATTTGAATAAATTGTTTTGAAAATGGAATATATTGTTTTGAAAATATATTGGACTAAATTTTGAAAATCACCGGACTTCTTGTTATCAAAACCTAAGTCACTCAATTATTGACTTATGTCATGGATTGAGGGGGAGAGTGATTTTATATTAAATATTTTCAAAACGATATTTCATCTATCAAGTCCGTTTGTACGAAATAAAGTGGTGATCTAAAGATTTAATGTTATGTCATGGTATGATTTTCTTTAAAACTCAAAGATCTTACAAAATGAAATTTTTTCTGTTCTTGTTTGATTGTGAAATTGTTTTGTTTTACTTAAAAGATCTCTTAAAAACTATCATACCTGACACTAACAATCTTTAATGTCTTATAATGGTCCTTATCATCATATTTCAAAATTGAATCTAGCCACGTCTTTCCCAAATTTTTCTAAATGATTTAAATCGGTTGGGATCACAAATCTCAAATGGTTTGATATTTCGATCGGGGTAGAGATCGTGTTTTAAATCTCAAATCTGTTTTAAATGGAATTGGTTTTAGTCCTTTAAAGGCACTCTTGCCTCCATGTGCCAAACGATTTCAAATACACAATGCACATGTTGAGGAGGAGGTGTTATCCAAAAACATGATGAGTATTTAAACCAGGCCACATATTCTCCCATATTTTCTAAACCTAATTAAATCACTTGGGATCCAAAATCTCAAAGGATTTGATATTTTTGATCGGGGGAGAGTTTGTGATTTAATAATGAAATTTGATAAAAGTTGATCGTTTTGATTCAAGTTGTGCAGTTGCTTTCTCATATGTGCTAAACGCTTTCGAATCTCGAGCACATATTGAGGGGAGCAAAACCATCGAGTACAAAAGTTCTTTTAAAAAGAGATTGTAAAGTACCTTGATTGTGTTTTCAAATGGTTTTCTTAATGGATTTTGTGATTGTGGATGTGCTTCAAAGAACTCTTGCCTCTATGTGATAAAAATGATTTCAAAAATCCTATGCACATATTGAGGGGAGAATTTTACCAAGAAAATCAAATGGCTTTTTCTATGAAAATTGTGATCAAAGAAAATATTTCAAAGTCCTCTTGCCTCCTTGTGCTAAACAATTTCTAAATCATATGCACATGTTGAGGGGGAGGTTTTCTAAATGATCAAAACTATTAAGGTACAAAATGCTTTGATCTCGTATCACAAGTACCTTGATTGTTTTTCCAAATGATTTTTCAATTGGTTTCATGAAGGAAAGAACACTACCAAAAGACCGACCAATTTACTTTATGCATGGAGTTATAAGGATGGTTAGGTTAGGTATTTGTTCCGATCCGGCCAGAACCGGAGGGATGTACCTGTGGACAATCCACTAGATAGTGTAGAGTCTTTAGGTATGATGAAAAAGGAGAAAAGTGAGATATGGGAAGAGTGCGGATCGAGATGAGCTAGTAACGGAATAAACCCAACAAAGTTCTAGTTATGAAGTCTCGGTAAGCAATCAAGGGGTTGAAGAATGAAAAAGAAATGAATGAGAAAAGGTGAAAATAAATAGCCCTCCATCAATTCAACCTTAGGGCGTAAACCGGTTCAATACATATACTACTGGTGGTTACTAAGGTAACGCCAGTATTGAAGACAAGACGTCATGGACCCAAGGATGCACCGCACTAAAACTTCCCAAACCACTCAAGTTCCTCTTAAAGGGCTTGTTTCATTCTCACGGGAACCTACATTATCTATCGACTTTCTCTAGAGATTGTTGATATTGAAGAAGGAGACCTCTCCTAGTCTCCGACACGAACCAAATGTGCACTATTGAGTCTAGAGCCAAGAGATCATCCACAATATCTCGTTAGGACACTAAATTCTTGAAGACTTTCTTTTCACACAATGTGGAAAGTAAGTATATTAAGAGTCCTACGATTATCCTTGTGGTATTGCGTAACATCCAAGTGATATGAAAATATTCACGATGAAGATGGAAATCCTTCAGAGCCAACATCAAAACAAGCTCTTGGTGGGTGACATGTGAGATCTTCTCGTAAGATCAAACTTGTGACAACCGGATAGAAACAATGGGGCGATTCGGTCTTGAATCAACCTTGGTCCGAGAATGGAATTGACGAATACTTTTGGAAAAACCGCTCGATGTGCAAATCTTCTTTTCTAGCACGTCGAATGTGTACTTATTTTTCAAAATTCAAAAGTATCTCGATTGAAAAATACTTTTAGAAAACCGGTCGATGTCGAATCTCTTCTTTTCACTAGCACGTCGATTGTGTACTATTTTCAAATACAAAAGTGTTTTGATTGAAAATTGATCTTCTCATAAAACCTTCGTCGTCTCGCAAAACTCTTTATTCTAAGCAATACGCGATTGTTTTCAAATCAATTTTTCATCAATCGGTGAATCTCAATTCGCCGGTTCACTCACTCCGTGTTGTCTTCTTTGAGACGTTCGGTTTGAGAACGGCTAGAACAACGAAACCCCGTCAAGGAGATTCTTAGGAATCCCACCGATCACAGCAAGATTTGTCTTGATCAACGGGGAACCGTGGGCGTGCACCTCAATTCAAATAAGTGATCAAAGACACTTTCGTGTGTTTTATTGCTAACCTGTTTGCGGTACACACTTGGGCGGTTGCGGTGATCGTAATTGAGAGTCAATCCAAAGCCGCATGCTCACAAAGATCCACACTTAATTTGAATAAATCATGATGGTGCATATCTACATAACACGGATCGATATTTCATACTATGCTTATGCTTCGCTCGCAAATATCATGAACCGAAGAAGGCTTCCGCTACTCACGATGGAAAGATGTCATGATTCAAAAGTGTGAGCATGTCGGTCCAAAAGTCACAACTTCACATGATGGCAACACTATGAGGGTGATCCAGATTTCTGTGGTGATGATCTCAAAGAAAGCTCAAAGATCATCAAAGATGTGGATCGGTTCAAAGACCTCCACTAAAAGTACAAATCAATGCGGACTTTGAAGTTGCACTACTAATGCACAAAGATTGGAAATGAAGAATTCAAGTCTCACGAGCTCAAGAACAATGTCAAGAATAGAATGCTAGGATTCGAAATGTAAAACATGGGGTGACCTCCTTGGGGAGATTGTTAGGAATTGGAAAATTTCTTAGTGAAGAGTCGGTCACCCCAAATGTTATCTAGCTTAAGTTAGCTCGTAGACTTGTCGTTAGTTTCGTTATTTAGTAGTTTATTTATTAGTTTGTAGCGTAGTATAGCTTAGTGCAACACCGTGGAGGAAGGACGGGTCTTTACCCAGCTGTATCCCCGATCCACAGCCGATAGAGGTCGTATTTCTTGTAGTATAAATACCCCTTCCATCCATGGAAGGGGTGGTGCTCATAATCTAATACTCTACAATTTGTGTAACTCTCTAGCAAGAACACCCTCTCTCTCTACTTTCTCTCTCTAAAATGGAAAACATGTATTTTGATCTCCCAAGACCACCCGAATCATCAAACACATAATATTTGAATCCTAACATCTGTATTTTTTTTTAAACGTTATCTGCTTATCTAATCACAACAACTAACTAATATGATGTAACTCACATTCTTAATAAATGTACACACCAATATCAGAATGTCTTAAGTTCATTCCTTATACGCCAAGTATAAAAGTTTTCAACTTTTATTTACCACTTAACGTTATTACATTAACGTACAATTATTAAACTTTCAAGTTAAACGTTAACCATTTATTTGAGTTTACATGAAACCCTAATTTATTATAACTACGATTTTTCATAAATAGTAAAGTACAACATTTTATACCTAAAGTACAAGTCATTAAAGCACGGAACCTAGCTATACTTTAATTTCCGTTACAAGCCCTAATATACAACTCTATGATTTTGTGTGCATGATATATTTTTAAAATACTAATGTACAAGTCTTTCAAGCACATGTACAAGTCTTTCAAGCATACAAGCTTAATACTTATATAAATCATATTATAAACCTCAATGTACATATTTTTAAGCATAAGGTACAACCCTATAATGCACAAGCCTTTAAATTTGATTTTTTTTATAATTTACAAGTCTAAAGTACAACTCTCCAATGCTTGTGGTACAAGCATTTTATGCATATATGTTAAACATGACATTTACTTAAATTAGACTAACCTAAACTAAACAAATCCTAACTAGATTTTTAACTAAATGAAAAGCCATAAATTCCTAACTAGTTACAAATTACTTACACATCACCTTGTCCCCTAGATTTTCCACCCTTGTGGCTAGGAAATTGAACAAGTATGCGCCTAGGTGTTCTCTTTCCAAACCATTCGAACCTTATGGCACAAAATGAAACATATAGTGATTTATTCTATAAACCACAAGAACCCTAATGAACATGAACTAGCCACATCGCCTCTTTTCTTCTACCCTTGGTTACAAATTCGACACATAGTCTTGTGGGGAGACCAAGCTACCTAGACAAATAATTCACCATACAAGCTACCATGGTTCTCTTTTTACCACATCACACCATTTTCACCTTCACCACATGTAGCTTCCAAATGGCAAAACTGTCACACCCCAATTACATTTTGCGGTGAATGGAATTCACAGGGATTGGTTGTCATAGCATCACAATCACAGTTATATTGAGCGACCTAAAGTGTCGTTTGGAAAATACATCGTTTGATTTAATAAATTAATCGAGTTACAACATAGGTCCCAAAAGTTTACAAAGTTTGCGGAAATATAAATATATTACAAGTCCAAACGATGGTTTTGAAAGAAAGTGCCATAATGTACAATGATGTAAGTCGACGCCATGACTGAAAAGGTGGTTCCTTAACCATGCCATGATGATAATGCCTTAGTTACACGAAAATACATTGCTAAAGCGGTCAACAATAATGTTGGTGAGAAATCATAGGTTTAGGTAAATGTTTTATACGACTATGCAAGTATAGATCGGTATGACAATCATGTCACATAAAAATGTTACGTGTATGACAATCATGTCACATATAAATGTTACAATTGCTTAAGCGCGTGATACGAAGCTCCGTGATGTTACGCCCAACAGAGTGTCTTGCCAAACAACTCTAATAATGTTTATGAATGAAATGCATCCGTATGACTAGTTGGGATTCACCAACCCGGATGGGCGTCACCTCGATAGATCTATCCACTCACACGCTTCTAGGAAATTAACGGCTCATGCATATGAAATGGGGACATTTAACGGCAACGTGGTAACTTAAGCAATGTAAATGAATTTAACATACTTGGTATCGTAATAAAAATGTTGCGCAATGTATTCTCCCCCGTAGGTTTGAAATAAGTAAAACTTGAATAAATCGGGGCTATGAAAACTCACCTGTTGCAATGTTAATGATGATGTAATGGCAAAAGTGGATACACTGAAATGTAGCGTGAATCTCGAAAATGACCTATTATGAATGATATGATATGTAATAAGTCATGATGTAATGTTATGCATGCATTTCGTATGTTATTTATACCATTTGTGAGTTTTGAAAATAATACTCTTCGTCGAAAAACACTTCTTTGACGTCTTGACCATTTTTAAATTACTTTACAAGTATTTACGTCAAAATGTCATCCTACAATAGTTTCTTAATGATTTATTGTGAAATTTTAACTTTTCGTCGTAAAATAAAGTCGTCGGAAATTTCATGAAAGTGACAAAAATGGCTCGAAAAACTAGTCGTAATATGGTGTACGTCGAACGTTAGGAAACGAACTCGACGGTTTTGGAAAGCTTGTATCAAAATCTAGAAGTTTTAGTACAGGAGTTTTCGTCATAGAGGTCTCGAACATAAAGATAATAGAGGTTAAAGATGGTGATTTTGTTCAAATGTTGTTTAAAAATGAGTTTCGGCAAAGTTTAAGCATCCGTAAATAATTTATTACAACTCCGCTATACAAACGGTTAGTCATTTTGAAAAATATGCTTGGTGATCTCGATTTTATTAGAAGACATCTCGTTACACAAAGTTCTACATCATAGTTAAAAACAGCCTTCAACATGGTCGTTTTAGTTACCGTAACACTTGTCTCGTAAAAATAATATAGTTTTTCTAAAAATAATAGTTTACGGCAATTTTTATGAAAACGTGTATATCTTGGTCGTTATAAATCCGTTTTCTACGTATTATATGTCCTTAGCTTCGTATCAAAGTATACTAATATATTTTTGATAAGTCGAAATAATTTGTAAAGCTTAAGGCTCGTTTTTGACTCGTACAAAATAAAAACACTTTCTTGAAATTTTCGTAAATTATATATTTAAATCGTCAAACTTGAAAAATTCATAACATCTTCGTTATAACTCCGTTTTAATCCGTTCAAGCGCCACGGATTCGTTTTAAAGTATATTTTCTAAATATCTAGGCCAAAAACTCATGTCCACCGTCGGATTTTCCAGAAAACAAAATAAGAACAGACCACTATATATACTTGTCGAAAATAGTTTTTCTCGTACTAAACCTATTCAATCCCTTCAAATCAACTCCAAAGCTATACTAATCCTACCATACACCTTCTTAGGGTGTCATGGGTTCCTAAACATCATCAAGACCAAAATATAACAAGGAATAATTATAGGATGACTTTATATGTATAAAACTCTAAAATCAATGAATAAATGGTATAAACAACACAAGTCTTGCATGTTTGCACAAAATATGAAGAATTAAATATGAAATGAAGATGAAAGATATAAAATGATAGAAATATGCTTACAAGCTACTATGATGAGGTGCAAAGAACAAAGGTTTAACCTAAACACCCTAGGTTTTTATTTCAAAACCTTAATAAGAGTGTGATCTAGATTGATTAACTTGATCTTGTAAAATTTTTGATGATCCCTTGATAACACCTTTGTATGGCGGATTTTGGAGAAGGAAGAACAAAGAGAAAACTTTTACTAACACTTGAATTATTTGAGGTTTAATGAATGAGTGAAGTCTTGAGTATAAATCTATACTTGTTGAATATTTTACCTACTCAATAAATGCCACCCTCCCTTGGTCGGCCAAGGGGAGGGATTCAAAGATATTTTTTTTTCTTTTAATTATTGTGTAAGTAATTGTTTGAAAGTGTAGGAAAAATGTAACTTGTAGGATTTTATATATTAGTGTATTTAAGGTAGTTTTAGGTAAAAGTAATTTTAATAGATCAAAGTGAAGTATAATGAGATCATAAAAATTGTAAAATACATTCCTTGTAAAATTTGAGTGATAAAATAATTATCGTGTAGTTTTTAAGAAAAACGTCGTAATAATATAACTTTAACGATTTAAATACAAAATAAATTTAAATCACTAGGTAAACTCAAAATATAGTTTTTATAAACTAAATGTAAGTATAAAATATATCGGGATCATTTTGGAAGTAACGGATTAAATGTTCAAAATAATAACTCACGCGATAACGTTTATTTAATATAAAATTTACGCTGTTAATGTGAAATGCAATGTCATGAATGAACTAATATGATGCAAATGATGTTAATGAAATGTAGACTAAACTTAGTCCATATGAAATGTTCGTGATGATATGATCATGAATTCGCCGCTAAACCATAAAGGTTACGCGAATTTGAAACTCGTAAACCTAGTTTACGATAAATGATGAAATAGTGAAACTTGAGAAATGACTTGAAATTGCGAGTTGTCACAAAAACAACACCTCACATTGTCCCCTACTACACAACATGATGACTTAGACACCTTCCAAAGCCTTCTCATTTTCACTCTATAAATAGCAAGGCATTCCCATGCATTTTTGCTCATCCCATTCGAACCATACCTCAAACACACA
This sequence comes from Chrysanthemum lavandulifolium, assembly GCA_022545495.1. NCBI lineage: Eukaryota > Viridiplantae > Streptophyta > Magnoliopsida > Asterales > Asteraceae > Chrysanthemum > Chrysanthemum lavandulifolium. The sequence goes on along the minus strand of CM040244.1, from coordinate 140,077,201 downwards.
CAAAATCAGTTACTCAATGATCTAGAGGTCCTAATAAAGCCAAGGAAGAGTTTAGAGAGGTCTAGGAGGAAGAAAAGAGTCTTGTTCCATTTGAAAGTCAATCTAGTTCTAGTCGAATCTAAAGTTTGTAAGTCTATTAAACTCATTCTATTTCGTTTTAACTTTTAATATCAATTGCATACTGTTAAAAAGGATTTTATAAGGAAAACATAGCAATTTGAATCACCTAAAACGAGTACACGAGTCAAAGGATACGGTCTAAAGAAGATGCTGAAAATCTGTCGAAAACTTTCTGTGACAGAATGTTTAGGCACGCAATTCGAGGCACTTCTGGTCCGTTTCATGAAAAAGTTAAAACACGAAAGTTGTCCGGAACGACGTTTTCTTCAAAAACTCGGGTGCACGAGTCCAGAAAACGTATAACGAACTCATAATTTAATAAAAATCCCAACAGCTGTTATATATATGTTACAAAAACAGCCCAACACCCCCTACTTGCGCACCATTTATTTACATCATGTCGAAGGTATTAGGGTCAACCAAAGTACCGTTGTAAACACCACCTAGGATACTACAAAACGCCCCCATAACCCGGTTGAAAAGCCTAGTCGCCATGCTTAAAAACAGCCCTTCATTACGGCTATAAGTCCTAAACACCAAAAGTATTTTATAACAGGTATGTGGGGAAAACTCGGGATTTTTGATAAATTTGATTATGAACTATCTTAGAAACATTAGAAATGAGTAAAAAAACATTTCACAAGGTTGCATGCAAAAGACATAAAGTTTTATGGTTTAAAAACGAGAATTGCTATTTGGCAAGGTTAGCCTAAGTAGCCCTTTTCCGTAATTAATATTTTGCTAATTAAAGGGTTGCAAAGTACGAGGTTTACACCGTTTTAAAGGGCTCGCTGTAAAGAATTTAATGCCCCAATAACGTCTTTAAAAGCACTTATAGTCTCTTTTATAATCAACCACAAAGAAGGTGACTCGCTGGAATTTTCATAAAAAGGCCTTGAGTGCACTTTGCAACATTTGAGTCGTAGGAGTTATAGAATGTTGGATAATGACTTAAAAAGAGTTAATAAACATATTACAACGTCCCTAGGTGATACCGTAAAAGTTAACGAGTCAAAAATAAAATTTCATTAAAACGCGTCGTGGCCAAGTGGCCATGTTCACGGACTTGTTTCTCCCTAACCAAAGATGACTAGGATATGAGACCTATACCATTTAGAAGAGCTTACAACAAAGTGTTTAAAGAGTCAAATGCGTTGTAAAAACACTACCTTGCCTTGTGTAAAATCTGCCCTTGTTTAGCCATGTTATCGCCCAAAACCAACAAAAGGCACCTAACCCCCCTACTTTAGAGAATCATTGCGACCAAACCGTAAGAGCTTAAGACCTCTAGTTTGAACCATTAGAAATATCACCGGACAAACTCTTGAAGGGATCAAGAACGTAGTAAAAAAATTTTAAGGCCTCGCTTTTATTTACCCGTACTTTTGTCAATTTAGGCCAAAAACAAGTAAATTTTTCTTATAAAATTACAAGTATAAAAATTGTAAATTTTGAAAGGTAAAGTTTTCTTGGGCTAAAAATTGTAATTTCTGCAAAGTTAATTATACAAGGGTTGATTTTGTCAATAATCCATAGTTGAGGGTTTAAAGTATCATTTTTGAAAGTGCGAGGGTAAAAACCGTAAATATTTAAGGTTGTAAATTATAGCATTTTGGAAACATAAAATATTTAACAACTTGAGTTTCGATAAATTAATATCCATCATCCGAGCCATAAAAATAAGAAAGATAAGTATTGTTAATTTTTGAAGAGACTTCATGTTACGTAACTATCGATAAAGCATCGTTATCACATAAACTTGAACTCGAATACTAAAAACACGACGTACTAACTCAGGTCACGAGTCGGAGTAGTTTATTCACATTACTTAATTTGTTTTCCATCCAGACTACTGTAACATCGAGGTGAGTCATAGCCCCTCTTTTTCTTAATTTGAACGTTTTGGGGGAGATACATGCTCAAATATTGCTTGATATTTTTACATTTGTTTTAAACTTTTACATACTACTATGAGTTCATAATCACACTTTATACGTTTTGCTACAAACTTGAACACAATTCTTGTCATATGCGATCCTCGATTGTTATTGCCTAAGTTATACATTATTGCCACTAAAGTCCCTCTATCATGAGCCATTAATCACTTGCGAGTGAGCGAATATAGTGAATAGATCTATTGGCGGTTGGCGCCCACTTGTGTTCTTTGGATAAGTAGCCAAGTGCACTTTATTGAGAATCCCATAGGAAGTTGGCAAACTCCTACCCGAGGGCCTTGTTACTTACATCATCTATATGATGTCAGTAACTTACATCATAAGTTCATTACTATGATGTCGTACTGTTAAGGTTTGCGTATCATGAGACTTAAGGCAATATATAGTGTGTTGCAATGATATAAATGCTGCAACTACTGAATTTATGGGTGCAACAACGTGGCCCAACCTTGAAACTTGTGTTCAACTGATTACTAAACAAATGACTATGGGTGCATGACAACGTAGTCCACTACTTATTTTATCGATATTTGTATTTATTACAATAATCAAACTATTGAACTCAATTGTTTTATCTATAAACTCTATGAACTCACCAACCTTTGTGTTGACACTTTTAGTATGTTTATCTCGGGTTCATAATTTACGAGGATGGCACGGAAGGGCACGGATACTCAAGAAGGCTATATTATCATTCGAAAACGTATTTAATAAACTGTAAAACCACTTTGGGACCTAATTTTGTAAACTCGATATTTTTATAAATCGAATGATAAATCTTTTAAAACGACTCAATTAGGGTTCGTTTCTATTGATATAATCATTGTGGCATGAAGTAACACCGACTTGAATTCATTGCGTATCACAAAATTTGGGGTGTTCTGATTGGTATCGAGCCACGATTATAGAAAGCGGATCTAATTGAGACCTAAACTATAACTACTTTTTTTCACAAAATGTTTTATAGCCTTTCGCTCTCCGTGCCTTCCATCCTCCGTAATTATGTGACTTCTAGACGACTTTTATGCTATACAAACACTTTAGTATCTTGATATATACTTCTGATCACTTTATACAAAATAAACATACATGCATATGCCTATTATAAGGCATTATGACTTAATCACATTTCCTCAAGCATGTACATACTTTCATATTTTTCAAATTTATGAAACCTTCTCAAGACATTGTAACCAATTACAATGGTCTCTCCTACTTATCTTATTTACACTAAATATATATACTCACCAACTATTTTGGCAACTTTCCTTGATATTCTTACTTCCATCTCTAAATGATTAGTGAAAACACTCTTTCTGTACTTCCATAATATCTATCCTTGTAACTCATCGGTTAAGTATAAATGTTGAGTCAGAAATTCTTAAGTAGGATGATTTACAATATCTTTATTTGAATGGATTGTGACGCATTTTTATTTAAATAAAAAAACTATGAATCACCGAACCACAACTTTATATTTCCTTATTTACATTGTTTGGGACGCCTCTCTATGTAAGTAATGAATTATAAATGAGTGGGCTTATTTGTATCTGAAACGACATGAGTATGAACTCGAGGATCACAAACTGATTCATAATCTACAAAAGCTGAAGTTCAGCAACTTTCCCTACAATCATCAGGTACTTTTCTGAAATCTTCATCAAAGACAATTTTCAATGTCAATTCTCAAAACTAATAACAATCTTCATTCAAAATAAAAATTTCTTAAGTTTATATGACCCTCGGAAAAATGTTATTCACATGAAAAAACAATAAATTCTAACTTATAAGCTTTCACAAGTGAAACCACATTTCATCCTCATTACTTCAACACTTAACACGGACTGAATCTCGGGACGAGATTCCACTTAAGGGGGTAAGACTGTAACCCCCGGTAATTTCCACTTGTATGATATTTTCACTAAAGAATACTTATCCATTTTTCACGTATGTATTTTTTTTAAACGTTATCTGCTTATCTAATCACAACAACTAACTAATATGACATAACTCACATTATTAATAAATGTACACACCAATATCAGAATGTCTTAAGTTCATTCCTTATACGCCAAGTATAAAAGTTTTCAACTTTTATTTACCACTTAACGTTATTACGTTAACGTACAATTATTAAACTTTCAAGTTAAACGTTAACCATTTATTTGAGTTTACATGAAACCCTAATTTATTATAACTACGATTTTTCATAAATAGTAAAGTACAACATTTTATACCTAGAGTACAAGTCATTAAAGCACGGAACCTAACTATACTTTAATTTCCGTTACAAGCCCTAATATACAACTCTATGATTTTGTGTGCATGATATATTTTCAAAATACTAATGTACAAGTCTTTCAAGCACATGTACAAGTCTTTAATGCATACAATCTTAATACTTATATAAATCATATTATAAACCTCAATGTACCTATTTTTAAGCACAAGGTACAACCCTATAATGTACAAGCCTTTAAATTTGATTTTTTTATAATTTACAAGTCTAAAGTACGACTCTCCAATGCTTATGGTACAAGCATTTTATGCATATATGTTAAACATGACATTTACTTAAATTAGACTAACCTAAACTAAACAAATCCTAACTAGATTTTTAACTAAATGAAAAGCCATAAATTCCTAACTAGTTACAAATTACTTACACATCACCTTGTCCCCTAGATTTTCCACCCTTGTGGCTAGGAAATTGAACAAGTATGCGCCTAGGTGTTCTCTTTCCAAACCATTCGAACCTTATTGCACAAAATGGAAAACATAGTGATTTATTCTATAAACCACAAGAACCCTAATGAACATGAACTAGCCAAATCGCCTCTTTTCTTCTACCCTTGGTTACAAATTCAACACATAGTCTTGTGGGGAGACCAAGCTACCTAGACAAATAATTCACCATACAAGCTACCATGGTTATGTTTTTACCACATCACACCATTTTCACCTTCACCACATGTAGCTTCCAAATGGCAAAACAACACCTCACATTGTCCCCTACTACACAACATGATGACTTAGACACCTTCCAAAGCCTTCTCATTTTCACTCTATAAATAGCAAGGAATTCCCATGCATTTTTGCTCATCCCATTCGAACCACACCTCAAACACACACAAAATCAGTTACTCAATGATCTAGAGGTCCTAATAAAAGCCAAGGAAGAGTTTAGAGAGGTCTAGGAGGAAGAAAAGAGTCTTGTTCCATTTGAAAGTCAATCTAGTTCTAGTCGAATCTCAAGTTTGTAAGTCTATTAAACTCATTCTATTTCGTTTTAACTTTTAATATCAATTGCATACTGTTAAAAAGGATTTTACAAGGAAAACATAGTAATTTGAATCACCTAAAACGAGTACACAAGTCAAAGGATACGGTATAAAGAAGATGCTGAAAATATGTCAAAAACTTTCTGTGACAGAATGTTTAGGCACGCAATTCGAGGAACTTCTGGTCCGTTTCATGAAAAAGTTAAAACACGAAAGTTGTCCGGAACGACGTTTTCTTCAAAAACTCAGGGGCACGAGTATAGAAAACGCATAACGAACTCATAATTTAATAAAAATCCCAACAGCTATTATATATATGTTACAAAAACAGCCCAACACCCCCCTACTTGCGCACTATTTATTTACATCATGTCAAAGGTATTAGGGTCAACCAAAGTACCGTTGTAAACACCACCTAGGATTCTACAAAACGCCCCCATAACCCGGTTGAAAAGCCTAGTCGCCATGCTTAAAAACAGCCCTTCATTATGGCTAAAAGTCCTAAACACCAAAAGTATTTTATTAGAGGTATGTGGGGAAAACTCGGGATTTTTGATAAATTTGATTATGAACTATCTTAGAAACATTAGAAATGAGTAAAACAACATTTCACAAGGTTGCATGCAAAAGACATAAAGTTTTATGGTTTAAAAACGAGAATTGCAATTTGGCAAGGTTAGCCTAAGTAGCCCTTTTCCATAATTAATATTTTGCTAATTAAAGGGTTGCAAAGTACGAGGTTTACACCGTTTTAAAGGGCTCGCTGTAAAGATTTTAATGCCCCAATAACGTCTTTAAAAGCACTTACAGTCTCTTTTATAATCAACCACAAAGAAGGTGACTCGCGGGAATTTTCATAAAAAGGCCTTGAGTGCACTTTGCAAAATTTGAGTCGTAGGAGTTATAGAATGTTGGATAATGACTTAAAAAGAGTTAATAAACATATTACAACGTCCCTAGGTGACACCGTAAAAGTTAACGAGTCAAAAATAAAATTTCTTTAAAACGCGTTGTGGCCAAGTGGCCATGTTCACGGACTTGTTTCACCCTAACCAAAGATGACTAGGATATGAGACCTATACCATTTAGAAGAGCTTACAACAAAGTGTTTAAAGGGTTAAATGCGTTGTAAAAACACTAGCTTGCCTTGTGTAAAATCTGCCCTTGTTTAGCCCTGTTATCGCCCACAACCAACAAAAGGCACCTAACCCCCCTACTTTAGAGAATCATTGCGACCAAACCGTAAGAGCTTAAGACCTCTAGTTTGAACCATTAGAAAGATCACCTGACAAACTCTTGAAGGGATCAAGAACTTAGTAAAAACCTTTTAAGGCATCGCTTTTATTTACCCGTACTTTTGTCAATTTAGGCAAAAAAACAAGTAAATTTTTCTTATAAAATTACAAGTATAAAAATTGTAAATTTTGAAAGGTAAAGTTTTCTTGGGCTAAAAATTGTTATTTCTGCAAAGTTAATTATACAAGGGTTGATTTTGTCAATAATCCATAGTTGAGGGTTTAAAGTGTCATTTTTGAAAGTGCGAGGGTAAAAACCATAAATATTTAAGGTTGTAAATTATAGCATTTTGGAAACATAAAATATTTAACAACTTGAGTTTCGATAAATTAATATCCATCATCCGAGCCATTAAAATAAGAAAGATAAGTATTGTTAATTTTTGAAGAGACTTCATGTTACCTAACTATCGATAAAGCATCGTTATCACAAAAAATTGAACTCGAATACTAAAACACGACGTACTAACTTTCGGTCACGGTCGGAGCGGTTTATTCACATTACTTAATTTGTTTTCCATCCAGACTACTGTAACATCGAGGTGAGTCATAGCCCCTCTTTTCCTTATTTTGAATGTTTTGGGGGAGATACGTTCTCAAATATTGCTTGATATTTTTACATTTATTTTAAACTTTTACATACTACTATGAGTTCATAATCACACTTTATACGTTTTGCTACAAACTTGAACACAATTACTATCTGTATGCGATCCTGATTGTTATTGCCTAAGTTATACATTATTGCCACTAAAAGTCCCTCTATCATGAGCCATTAATCACTTGCGAGTGAACGCGAATATAGTGAATAGATCTATTGGCGGTTGGCGCCCACTTGTGTTCTTTGGATAAGGAGCCAAGTGCACTTTATTGAGAATCCCATAGGAAGTTGGCAAACTCCTGCAGGGCCTTGTTGCCCATCATCTATATGATGTCGGTAACTTACATCATAAGTTCATTACTATGATGTCGTACTGTTAAGGTTTGCGTATCATGAGACTTAAGGCAATATATAATGTGTTGCAATGATACAAATGCTGCAACTACTGAATTTATGGGTGCAACAACGTGGCCCAACCTTGAAACTTGTGTTCAACTGATTACTAAACAAATGACTATGGGTGCATGACAACGTAGTCCACTACTTATTTCATCGATATTTGTATTTATTACAATAATCAAACTATTGAACTCAACTGTTTTATCTATAAACTCTATGAACTCACCAACCTTTGTGTTGACACTTTTTAGTATGTTTATCTCAGGTTCATAATTTACGAGGATGGCACGGAAGGCACGGATACTCGAAGGCTATATTATCATTCAGCGTATTTAATACAATTGTAAAACCACTTTGGGACCTAATTTTGTAAACTCGATATTTATATAAATCGAATGATAAATCTTTTAAAACGACTCAATTAGGGTTCGTTTTCTATTGATATAACTGTTGTGCCATGAAGTAACACCCAGCTTGAATTCCGCTGCGTATCACGAAATTTGGGGGTGTTACATGTTGCCCTAGCTCCCTTCCCCTATAAATAGCCTTGTAACTCTCATTTGAGAGTTGGTTGTTCATTTCACTAAATTCCTACACCTAAAGGTTCTTATTTTCATTCGTGTGTTTTGTATCTTGTTCAACCAATCACTTCTTATCTTATTTCTTCATATTGATGCTTGTGTTATAAACATGGTGACCTAACATTTCTGTATTAATTTAATGATGCTAATATTAACTCCTCTTTTGATAATTATTGTCGACTTAGTCTATGTAAAAAAATCTTGGCCATCTGCTGATGTGGGTGGAATTAGCTCTTATATCTCATGCTTAAACAGTTTTTGTGAAGTGGATTTTACTGAAATATTATAACTTCTACAAATTTTTTGTGGGTTTACCATGTTTTCAGGTGACGATGTGGCGGGGTAGGCTTGCTGAGATGGCAGCCATAGCAGTTACCTTTATCTTGGTTGCCTGTAATGGCCGCTTCTGCTGAATAATGTTGTTGCAGACAGTGGTCTGCTTTTTTGCGTTCATCCTGGTGAAATGCGATTGTTGGAAACATGCATTTCATGATTGTGGGTTTCATATACAAAGAAGGCCCAATGAATGTTACTTTATCCTGATCAATGGTTGCCGTTTGTGTTCCATTTTTGAGGCTGTGATGAATTGGGGTTTCTTCGGTAAATATGAGATGTCCCGTATCTTGGTAGGGTACCATGGTAGGTCTATCCTTTTTGCCTGAATATTCGCCCATCTGAGCCACCTGTCCAGCGACATCCCCACTTTTGTGGTGAAACCCATCGTGGCCTCTTGACGGTTGGGCTTCATTAGTTGCACTTGCCAAGAATAAAATTGTTGTTTGCTAGGTTCGTTATTCTTGGTGTTTATGTTTAATTTGTGAGGTTAAATGGTTTATACTAATCAGGGTTTGGATTTACTTTAGGGTTTTTTGTTTTGTGAAATTACTTTGGGTGTTTTACACTTTTTGGTGTTTATGTTTAATTTCTGAGGTTAAATGGTTTATACTAATCAGGGTTTAGATTTGGTTGAGGGTTTTTAATTTTGTGAAATTATTTAGGCCATTTTCCGTTTTGAAGTTTCTGTATTAATTTAATGATGGTAATATTAACTTCTCTTTTGATAATTATTGTCGATTTAGTCTATGTAAAAAAAATCTTGGCCATCTGCTGATGTGGGTGGAATTATTTCTTATATCTCATGCTTAAACAGTTTTTGTAAATTAGATTTTACAGAAATATTATAACATATGCAAATGTTTATGGGTTTGCCATGTTTTCGGTGTAACGTTGTGGCGGGGTAGGCTTGCTGAGCTGGCAGCCATAGTAGTGACTTGTATCTTGGTGGCATGTTGTTGCCGCTTCTGCTGAATAATGCTGTTGCAGACAGTGGTTTGTTTTTCGCGTTCATCCTGGTGAAATGCGATTGTCGGAAATATGCATTTCATGATTGTGGGTTACAAATACAAAGATGGCCCAATGAATGTTACTTAATCCTGATCAATGGTTGCCCTTTGTGTTCCTTTTTTGAGGCTGTGATGAATTAGGGTTTGTTCAGTAAATATGAGATGTCCCGTATCTTGGCAGGGTAACATAGAGTTGTTGTAGCCATGGCGGGTCTATCATTTTGGCCTGAATATTCGCCCATCTGAGCCACCTGTCCAGCGACATCCCTACTTTGGTGGTGAAACCGATCGTGGCCTCTTGACCGTTCAGCTTCACTAGTTGCACTTGCCAAGAATAAAATATTTGGTTAAGGCAATGATGATACCTTTATGCAATTGAATATTTGCCTTACATAATCTGATAATGCTGGTATCTTGGCAAGGCAGTTTTGGATTGCAACCATGGCCGGTATTTTGTTTCAGATTTTACGTGTGCAGATTTGAGCCTTAAGGTGAGATTATTTGCATGTTGGCAGGGCAACCCATAATCGTTGCAGCCATGTTGGATGTATCGTTTTTCTTGACATGTTACTTTGGTATCTGTTTCAGGTTGCAACTAGTGTGATTCTAACCTGTTTTTTCACGCTGTTACTGCAACTATCTTTGGATCAAAATATGCCGGATAATTTTCCGGAGGCACACCTGATTGGATCTAAAAGGTAGACTTACGGTGTGAGTGAAGATGAATGGGATGGGTCTGGTAGTCTAAACAAATGCGGGTATCTGGTAGTGTAAACAAATATGGTAAATACGGGTATCGTGTGAATCTTTCGTTTGCATCATCTGTCGATACTAGTATCTTGGCAGGGCAGTTTGGAACTGCAGCCATGGCTGGTATTTTGTTTCAGGTTTTAAATGTGCAAATCTGAGCATTACAAATATTTGGTCAAACATATGATCACATCAAATACATGTATTCATTGGGCCTTCTTATGAATAGTCTCTGTGGGGTTTTTTTTAAAAACGGCCACTTTGGCTGGACTAGATTTTGGTTCTATAGATTTAGTTTGCTCGTTTGCAGCACAACTGATAGCAATTTACATGGCACAATTGGTTTGACATGTCTAGAAACATGTTTACATGTACTGTGTCACAGATAAAATTTTTGTTTGTTTTGTTGATGTTTGTGAAATGTTATTGGCTGAAACTTTTATTTGATGATCGGCGATTGCAGATGAAAAATAAAAAGGTGAATGTTATTATGTGTGCCTTTGTTGTTTTGGCAGGCTAGCCTGCTAAATGATTGCCGTTTGTATTCCTTTTTTTGAGGCTGTGCTGAATTGGGGTTTCTTTGGCAAACATGAGATGCCCCGTATCTTGGCAAGATACAACTGTTGCAGCCATGGCGGGTGTATCCTCTTTGCTTGAAGATTCGCCCATCTGAGCCACCTGTCCAACGACATTTCCACTTTTGTCTTGAAACTGATTGTGGCTACTTGACCCTTAAACTTAATTACTTGCATGTACGGAGAAAAAGAAAAGAGTGTATGTAATTGAATGCTTCGCTTACATAATCTGCTTATACTGGTATCTTGGCAAGGCAACCTGGAATTGCAGCCATGGCCGGTATTTTGCTTCAGATTTTACATGTGCGGAACTGATCCTTGAGGTGAGGTTAGGCGCATATTGGCAGGGCAACACATAATGCTTCCTGCCACAGTCGCTATACCTTTTTTATAAGCATGTTACTTTAGTATCCTTATTATTAACTTAGTATTACCACCGGATTTCTGCCGACCATCCTGATCATAAGTATACTAACCACAGTCCATGAAAAAAACAATTTTTTCTTCTGAAAATGAATTCACAATAAGTTGCGAGCACTTACGTGTCTTCCAAAAGAACCTTTATGCTTTTGAACCCAAGTCGCCAAAAGTATAAACTAAGCATCATCACTTAAAATATAAAAAGATGATATATTTAGTAAACCAAAAAACCAACACATACCCATTACACAAAACATCTATTAAAACACAAATCAATAATCAAAATATAGAAAAAGAAAATTACCAGCACCAAAAGCAGTAGCAGCAAACTCACATTACTAGGCTGAAGCTGCACACATAAAGGTAATACCTCATAGCTCATCAACCACTACACATAAGCTGCACACCTATGATCAGTTGCTATGCGCGTATTTGATTACTCGAAAAAAGGTAAATACTTACATGATTTACTCACGTTTAAAAGCAATTTTAAGTGGGGTGTATGTACCCCTGCTGATGTTCGATGCTATTAATGTTGGATAATTGTAACCAACAATTCTAACATGCTTCTCGAGCTCTAGCTGTTTACCTGCATCAGCCCACACATAACCGCACAAAAAATTAACTCATTATTAATAGTTAATATTTTTACTGGTTAAAATGCATTGGCTCAGATTGAACCAAACTACATTTTGCCATGTATGTTTTATACGTAAATAATTAGTGCACTAAGTCTGATTCTAACAACCGTATTATTAGATTGTGCTAAATATGTGACAAAAGTGATCTACAAATGCCTTGTAAACAGAATCTGGGCGCTACTATTCAAAACCTATAACATAAGTGATCTACCTTATCTGTTTATGGCGAAAAAACGACGGGGCGTTGTCTTATGTGTTTGGTCATTGCCTGTTTTTTTTTACATTTTTTTTTCGCTAGAGGGCACATGGCCCCTTTGACCCCCCCCTTTATCTCCGCCACAATTCAAGTTCTAATTACAGATTTGAAACAGTTTGTAACGAATATCATAACCAAATCTCAGTTTCTGAAACTTCATCCGAGAGCATATACAGTTACATTGCTAATTCGCTATGCATGAATGTATCATAAACTAATTCGTCCGAACCTGTTGAAACGTTCAACTGGTCGTATGTCAGATTGTACATGTGAGTCCTTTAATTCTTTCTGTCAAGTTTCCTTGCAGCATAACTTTTGGTTTACTTAATAGACATCGGCCGCGCAACTATCTTTCGATCAAACTATCGCAATATAGTTTTATGAAGGTATACCCATTTGGCATCTGAAAGGTAAAGAAAGGCTATTACTGAAGACCACTAGGATTGTTACAATGATATAAACAGATACGCCTATCTAGCGCCTTTATTTCAATAATGTTGTGGCGATGAGGTATGACCATAATATATTTTGTGTTTCTTATTTTAGTTTCCATTTCTGTGTTCATCAAAACACAACAGAATGTTCCAACCTTGCTTTATACTTTTTTTTAGAATAAAGGCAGCTGATAAAGAAACTTACTAGAAGAAATATTTCTGATTGTTATGTATACATACATAATACATAATAAGCTGGCTGGCGCAATGATGATAGTTTTCTGCATTTGTGTCTTTGTTGAGCATGGTTTATTGGCTTCCGTCTGTTGGCATGGCACCCACATCCACAGTCTGGTTGCAACCATGGCAGGCTTCTGGTACTGCTCCCATATTTGCAGATCTGAGCGCCTCTATATATTAAAAGGACGACAGTTGTTCTCAGTTTAGTATGCCCTGTACATTCGCCTGATAGACTGTTTTTTATTACCTTGGTACAACACATGTTTGTGAATAAGTGCAGTTAATGTTTTGATGGTTATTTATGTATTTTAAATTCATTATGGTGTTGACGATAGCTTTCTGCATTTATTTCTTTGGTGAGCATACTTTGTCAACTCCCATGTGTTGGCAAGGCACCCATATCCACATTGTGGTTGCAGCCATATTGGCTCTTAACATTACAAACTAAAAGGCAAGAAATATTCTTTTGTGTAAATTGCAGCTCCAACTACTTCCATCAGTTAGGCCTGCAAATACATTGCACCACTATATGTGGATGAAACATATGTGCCTTGCTAACATCAGTTGATGCAACCAGTAAGTATGTGTAGACCAAGTTTGATATGTAAACTGCTTGCATCAGTTAGTGTGTAAACTGCTTGCATCATTTGGTATGTAAATGTAGAAACACCTTAACTATCTATGTATGTTTACATCCATGTTTCATAGAACACACCGTGGCAGGCTTCTTCTGCAGTTGCAGTTACTAAAATAAGAATGCGTGTGTGATTACAGGTTTTTTGCCACTTTGTTGGTTGAAGACAATGGAAAAGATATGCATCGCATTCTCTTTCAAATGGTGTTGCTTTTTTATGTCTTTTATACCAAGTTTATAGCAGATGCGAAGAGTGCTCAAAAAGGTAACCTACTCATATTTACTTATGATCACATTGCCATGCAATCAATAGTGATTCACAATACTCCTAAAATTACTTTGGAAATTTCAGATAGTTATACAACTATGTATTATACTTTATTTTTTGTTTACCATCAGTTACTAATACAATGATTTTATTTCACCATGTATACCTGATCATCGATCTAAAACAACAACGACTTATATTTACCATCTTTAGGCAGTTGTCTTACCAAAGCATATTGGACCATTCTTTATGCTTACATTCAAGTTCAAAGTTCCCATTTAAATCACCATTTACATTTAGACCAGAATTTCAATTATCATGATTCTCAAATCTTTAACATTTATTTTTGCTCCTAAGACACTAACAACAGACTTATTGTGACAGGTCGCAAATTGCAGTACCAGTAGAGCCAACTACTTATGGAACAAATCATAAGCTCCCAAGATCAATCTAACACTACATGGCTACAACATCAGCATACCAATACAACAACCTACAACAAATATAAAAAACATGTATGTTCCGCCAATATTAATATGCCACCATAAAACTTAAATTAATTAACTAGTAAAAACTTTTAAAAAAATAGATGTTCAAAGATCCAAAAGCAGAAATATTGACAAGTGTTGGTCAACATATCCTGTAGCCATCTGTAAAATTTCACTATTTTTAATCTTCATATCAATAAACTAGATTGTTTATCAAAACTTATTTGAGCTAAGTTGAGCATTTTAGCATGTACATTTCATTCTTCTTGCATAAAATTTATGTATCCTTGAGTAGTCTTATTTAATCATGCCCGATATTTACTGATAGCTAAATCAGTCTCACAAGAAATTTTCTTGTCTTACGAGTCCGCACGCGTACCAGCAAAATACAAGAAAACATGAAAAATGAAAACGAATTAACAAAGTCGGTAATTATATCATCAAATCAGTTTATTTAAACGTGTCCGAAAATATAAGTACTAAAATTTTCCCATTTGAAATATTATGTTTACAAGTAAGACAGTGGGACACGAAATACATTGGATACCAAATCAATACATCAAATAAAAGATAACTACAATTTTTACAAAAATAATAAAAATTAAAATACTCTTACCCTTATCCCCACATAAAAACCCACACCTCCTTTTCTCTTCTTCCCAAACACAACTTTTCCTTTTTCCTGGTTCCCATCATCTTGTTGGTGTCATGAGCCCAGTAGCAGGGTTAGATAATCAATTCAGCAGAAACAAACAACAAGTCATCAGAAACAAATACCACTAGGTGGTTACCGGATATTATTTGGAATCATGTGATCACTTTCAAAAGTAAACTATTCGACCCTAATGCCTGGGTTACACGGATATCTACTTGGGATAAGACCAAATGTAGTTATGGAATTAGGCACAATTCAATAACCCTTGCGCTTATAAGTGTTAATCGTTTTCTGTGTATCTTTCATGCATAATCAGATATCCTATTTATAGGAGTTTACTCTAAGCTAATCAAAATGGAATTATGAGTATTAATCGGCCCATTAATAGCCTCATAATTATCCCCATTATAGCCGTTAGTGGTTACATGACCAATTAAACGTGGTCATTAAGCAGTTAAAGCTGCCACTTGAATAGGTCAAAGCCATTACAAGCAGTACTTTCATCAGTACTTTCATAGCGCTATCAGTGGATACACTGCTTCAGTGGAAACCACAAGCTTCGGTGGAAACACAAGCTTGATTGGAAACACTTGCTTATCGGTGGAAACAATGCTTATCGATGGAAACCACAAGCGGTACTTTCAACTAGCACTACCAATACAAACCACTACAAGAGTCGGGTATTCATGGACCTTATGGGTGTACACTCGTACCTCCTAACCCATTACAAGGTGTGAACTAATCCCACAAGTGCACTAAATTTTCCAACAATCCTCCCCAAATTTAGTTCACTTCCTTTGCATGAAAATTAAACATCAAGCAAAACATGTGCATAAGCGAAAATGTCACGAGGATTGAATTTCCATCTTAGTAAATTACACGTTCAAATATTCGAGAATCGGGTGTTCTAAGAATTGAACCCTTCAACCCATTTGAATACACGAAGATAAAATACACACAAGTTTTCAAACACTTAAAAGCTCCCGACACTATACAAGCCATGTGTCCATATCCAAATTCATAAATGTTGTAAAAGCTAAAGTCCAAAGCTTCACAGGCGGAAAAACTTCAACATTTACATAGGTGGTTCCTCTTTATTCATGCTCACCCAAGCACCTTTTCAAAGAACATTAACCATTAAGAAGTAAAGACTTCATCCTCCTTTCGGTGAGTTCGAGCACAACCTTGGGATGTAAATAAAACATGTGCGCCATCCACCGAATGTTCAACTTTCCACATTGAACTCATCTCCCAAGTTTCCTCGGGAGGAGTTGGGTGTCCTAACATTCGAGACTAAGTTGGACTTAAACCCATCCCTTTAGCGACTTTATAACCAAGTCTCTAGCCAAACCCTTCGTCAAGTGATCGGCTAAGTTACATTGAGATCTCACAAACTCTATAGATACCACCCCATTCATGATAAGCTCACGAATCATGCTATATACGACACCTAAGTGTCTAGACTTACCGTTGTACATCGGCTATAAGCCTTAGCCAATGTAGCTGCACTATTACACGGATAGAAATAGGTGCTATAGGTTTAGGCCACAATGGAATCTCAAGAAGCAAGTTTTCAACCATTCGACTTCTTTACCAAGAATCGCCAAAGCCACAAATTTAGATTCCATTATTGAGCGGTGATACAAGTTTGCTTCTTGGATGCCCAAGAAATTGCACCTCCACCAAGTAGGAATACCCGACCCTGGTAGGCGAATTGTCTTGATGTTCTTGATCCAACTTGCATCGGTGTAACCTTCCAACACGAAGGATAACCAGATATGAGAGACTATAATCCATAGTTCTCTTCAAATACTTGATACCACATGAATGACTTGCCGTTGATGAGCACTAGGATTACTAGTATACCGCTCAATTTTCCCACTGCAAAACCAATATCATGTCTTGTACAAGTCATGTCATACATCAAGCGACCAATTACCTAGAATACTCAAGTTGAGATACAACTTTGCCATTATTAGGCATCGACTTCTCACAAGTATCCATAGGTGTACTCACGAGTACAATCAAAGTAATTAATTTCCTCGGCACCTTCTCAATATAATGAGGCCGAGAGATAGAAATTAAATTACTTTCATGTTTAATCCTTATACCAAGGATAACATCGACTCCCCATGTCTTTCATGGAGAACCTTGATGACAAAATTCCTTTGTCGGTCAACTGATTTTGGTCATGCCAAAGATCAACATCTCATCAACATATAGACAAATGATGACTCCTTTACAGATTCATCAAATTTGCTATATACACATTTGTCGACTTGTTAAGAACATAACCACTAGACAAAACCACTTCATCAAATTTTTGATGCCATTGCTTAGGTGCTGCTTTTAGTCCATAAAGAGACTTAATCGGTTTACACCTTGTTTTCATTTCCGAGCATGATGAAGCCTTGAGGTTGGTTCATATAAACCTCCTCTTCCAATTCACCATTCAAGAAAGTGTTTTCACATCCATCGATGAATAACCGTTGTGAATAGATGCCATAGCAATCGGCAGTCTTATGGTAATCGATCTGAGCCACGGGGCATAAGTATCAAAATAGTCTATTCGACTTTTGTTTAAAGCCTTGAATGACTAGTCTAGCCTTGAACTTTTCAATAGTTCCATCTACTTTCATTTTCCTTTTGAAAATCCACTTGCAACCCAAAGGTTTGCAACACGGTGGTAGATCAACCAACACCCAAGTGTTGTTCCCATGATGGAATCCATCTCATCATTGATTGCTTCTTTCCGAAAGCAATATCACGGGACTTCATTGCTTCTTCAAATGTCTTGGGATCATCATCAACAATGAAGCAATAGGAGTATTGGTGCGAGACCTCATCCCTTGTTCCTTCAACTAAGTGCAGTTGAAACTCGTGTCCAAATGACTTTGGAGTCGACCCTTTGCTCTTCCCGAGCACAAGTTCGAGTTGTTGAACCACAACCTCATCGGGGACCAGCGATGGTACATCATCGAGGACCTCGATACACCGGTGTCATGAGTTCCATTAGGAATCCTCTGACTTGGTCTAGGGACTGATGAGAATCTATTCTCATCAAAATCTGCATCCTTTGATTCAATTATTGAGTTAATTGAAACATATTCATTAGGTTCAATAATGTTAGGAATTGGAAAAATTTCTTAGTGAAGAGTCGGTCACCCCAAATGTTATCTAGCTTAAGTTAGATCGTAGACTTGTCGTTAGTCACGTTATTTAGTAGTTTATTTATTAGTTTGTAGCGTAGTATAGCTTAGTGCAACACCGTGGAGGAAGGGCGGGTCTTTACCCAATGTATCCACGATCCACGGCGAGATAGGAGGTCGGTATTTGTAAGTATAAATACCCCTTCCATCCATGGAAGGGTGGTGCTTCATTTAATCTAATCTTTCATTTGTGTAAACCTCTAGCAAGAACACCCTCTCTCTAACTTTCTCTCTCTATTGGCTAACATGTATTTTGATCTCCCAAGACCACCGAATCATCAAACACAATAAATACACGATCCTACAATTGGTACGAGCCAAGGTTATGTTGTTCTTGATGATTCATACGGTTTTGAGTGGTTTTGATGCATGTTGTACTAAATCTTATATGTGGTTTGTGATGTTTGGCCATGGTTTTGTTGATATTCATCTCGTATGGTATTTTGTACTCGTCTTAAAGCAGATTTGATATGGATTCGGCTTTAGTTTGTGGTTAAGCTGATTTGAACATTAATTTTTATGGGTTGATAAAACTGTTTTATTAAAATGATTTCTTGTCTTAAAAGGTTTTTTACTCGAAATGAGATCATTTGCAGTTTTACATGTAGTGGTTCTGTTTTGGGTTCCTTATCTGCTGCTAGTGTTAATGATGTTCTTCGTAGAGGTTTAAGTTCATGTTCTTGGTAGAGACTTGTCAAAAAACGTCCAGATTCATTGTACCTGTATCCTAGCGAGTTGTGTCTGTTTTTGTCCATGTACAATGTATCTGGTTAGCGAGTTGAGTATCAAAAATTGCCTAGCGACTTGTATTTACAAGTCCTAGCGACTTGTCCTAGCGACTTGGCTAGCGACTTGTCCTAGCGACTTGGCTAGCGACTTGGCTAGCGACTTGTCCTAGCGACTTGGCTAGCGACTTGTCCTAGCGACTTGGCTAGCGACTTGTCCTAGCGACTTGGTTAGCGACTTGTCCTAGCGACTTGGCTAGCGACTTGTCCTAGCGACTTGGCTAGCAACTTGTCCTAGCGACTTGACCCGTAAAATAACGACTTGACTGTAACAGAAAGGATGAAGAAGAGGATAAACCTTGACCACTTGACCACTACTCACATACCATGAAAACCATACTCCATGACTACGACCACTCAAAACTTAAACCATATATCAAGCGACTCGTGTGACCTCAATACCATTACCATTATCAGTCCTCGGATTCAAAACAATCAAAACCAACATGGGCTCATGTGTATTCATAACAACACGGATTCAAAGATCTATACGAAACATGAAATTTTTTGGAAAGATCTCAGATATGTTCTCATGTTGTACAAGTTAATGAAGACTTCTTAAAGGTCAACTAACATGAGTTTAACATTCCATCATCGATCCAACTTTTAATGTCTCAAGCTTCTATTGATTGTTGAATGATTTGAAAGAGAGTCCAAGATTTTTCTCCAACTCTAATTCCATTCGAGTGTTTGATTAACAAAAGCGAATGAAAATATGCTATATTGTTTTATCGACAATGATATATGACTACAACATGACTTCATCTTAAATAAATCACTACCAAATCTCAGATATTTCTTCGTGTTTATCAAGGATATACCAAGACTCAAAGGTCACTTTACACAAAGTATTTCATCACTGATTTAAAGGATGTTTGACAATATTCGAGCCAAAAAGTCAAAGAATTTAACAACGATGTTTTTTCTTGTGACTTGATTCGTTAATTTAAATGAGAGACAAGTCAAAGGCTCAAAGGAAATACTAATATTACAAGATCTCAGCTTTGTTCATATTTGTGAATGGTTCAAACAACACATAGATCTCGAAAGATCTACTCACATAAGAACGTGTGCCTCATAGATCATTTTAGGAATTTCATCCTTTTAAATATTCGAATCCTTGAAGATAATCAACTATCAAGTATGATAATTGTTTATTCTCTGATTCGATCAACATAAACAAAGTTAGAAGTTGTGTCCTACCCAAACCATCCCTGTGGCGTTGATATTGAGACCCTCAAGCCATCCACATGGCGAGGTCTTGTTGTTGCGTTGTGATTCTGAAGCGAGAGAGACTTGTGAGGAGCCTTTTGATTAGAATGAGTTGAGTGAAGCAGATAAAAGATGAGAGGCGTTGTCTAATAGGAGGTGACTTACTAAAGAGATTAGGGTTTGGTTGTATGAGAATTATTAGGGCAAGATGGTTTTTAAGTGGGTGTTATATACCGGTGAATATTAGCATACGTATGGTGTTGGATCAGTTCTGTATGTGTCCAATTGGCCCGACCATGTAATACTCCTATTTTGGGCTTGAAATGTTTTTTTTTTGGATTGGGCTGTCCAATTTGGTGCGTGGGCTGAGATATGTGATGGGCTGATGCACCTTGCAATTCACTATTTTCAGTTTATCTGAAGTTGTTTTGGATACATATTTTACTTACATTTGGTCATGAGTTGGTATTTCTTTTGTCATGATAATACTTTACGGAGGATACAAATTCACGGCTTGGGCTTAATTTTTTTAAAATGAAATTTATCATTACGGAGTATGATTGATTTACATGTAAGTTTGAACTTTGGACCATAAAGCTTGGATTTGAATGACGGTCAGAAGGGATTCTCAATATGAGATCGGATTTATATGATTTATTGATGAGATTGGTTGATGAGACTTATTGATATGATTTGGAGTGATGATGAGATTTGATGTGCTATGAGGCTTGATACTTTGGGGAATACATTTTCACGGACAATATTACGTCATGGCTAGAAGTTTTTGAAAATGTTGACTACGGGGTTGTTTGGACGGTATTTCCTATTTGAATTTGAAGTGAGGTTTTCAGGCGCGTTTACTTATTTTCGTCTTCATTCTTTCTACCATTCGCGAAAGATTACTTTCTTGGGCTTTTATAGAGGTGATAAAGACTTGGCTAGTTAGTTGCGGTTGTGATTATTTCTCGATTAACCCACAGCGTAACTATCACTTGATGTCTCACTCGGTTGAGAATATGTCAAGAGGTTTTGTACATTGGGTACACCGCTTCTCTTTCACAGGATGAGTACAAGTTTAAGTAACAAATCTGGGGATTTTCACTTCATGATCAAGTTTGACATATCGGGTTTACTTCACCAAGTGGTTACAGCAACAGCCAACAGAATACGTGAATGATGTGTTTACCAAAGTGTTTATTGGATGATTGATGATGTTGTTGATGTTGGATAATGAACCGTTGATGAACCACTGCATGCTCTCCTAAAACAGATATTTACTGAAACCAAAGTTGTCATTACACATTCAAGCTGACATTGTTTACGGTTTTGTCTTGATTTTGTAAAATCCCGCGAAAGAAACTATTTCTCGGTTTAAATCATAGACTTGTAAAATCCCGTGACAATAGAAACATCCTGGTAATAGTAAAGTGCATTTCCGGATCTATCTTACGGTATATTCTTGGTGTTTGTAAAATCCCTGAAAGAAACTATTTTCGGTTTAAACCATAGAATTGTAAAATTCCGTATTGATGGAACCATCTGGAGAAAATGAAAGTGTATTTCGGGATCTTTTTGATCTTGGTGCTACGGTTTTGTTTGAAGAAGGATAAAGGGTGTACTTCATGAATTGGATGTGTGTTTGAATATTCGTCATGGCGGTTTGGTTACTTCAAAGTTTTACGGGTTATGTGCATTAAACCATGGTCGGGATGAAACCATTATCATAGTTCACTTAATAAGTCTAAGGAGGCTAGATTTGAGCAGTTCAGAAGATGTGACAACGGCGTTAATTCTGTATTATTTATTTGAGGTTGAAGTGAATTATCACGGGCGAGTGTACTTAGTATCTGAAGGTATCGGGGATGGATGGATGAAGATTCTTCAAGATCCTTGTTCGAGCTTACTATCATAAACGAAGACTTGGAAATCTAGTTATTGTTGGGTGTCTTTTACCTTTTCTTTTACCACTTGGGGGAATTGGGCTCATATCACCACAAAATAACTATCACTTTAAGGAGTTACGTTGTAGTGCTCAGTGTTACATTCAATTGTGGATTTTCAAGAGGTGATGTACGTCTTATACTTGATGGTTGGTTGGTTGAAGAGTATAGAGTACTTAGAGATTCAATGGAGGATGAAGTCTCGGCACCGCTCTTTGTTTCATATGTGCAAGCTTAAGTCACGAATTCGGGTTAGTTTACTTTAGGGTCAAATTCATCATATTGGGTTTTCTTCATCAAGTTGTCACGACAAAGAGCCTACAGAATGATAATGGGGATGATTACATGTTTTGCTAAGAGAATTGAAAAGAGAGAGATTATGACGTCTGTTCACTTGTGCGTCATGCCTCGTTCTCTAAAGAAAAGAAAAGTGTGCGTTTCGATGCGCTTTATCTTACGAAGAAGAAATCTTCTAATTAATGACCATTCTCATCAACATGCTTCATGTTTTTTCCATGTGCTTGGTCATAAAGTGAACCGGGCTTCCAGATTGTTTTCTCATTCCACGTGCTCGATTATAATGAAGATGGCGACATCATGTGCTTATTTTTCGGGAGAGAAGTGAATAGAACATTCGGATGATTTTCACTTACTTAATCAAGAATGGCAACTCGTATGCAATTCTTGAGGGAGAAAAAGTGTGAATTTTTGCATTGTTGATTGATATTAGAGAATACAAATGGTCATCGGCTCTAAACTCATGTAAGAACCGAGCTTCTTCTTATCGGGTCATCTTTACATGGAGTTTCTTGAAGAAGCCGTTGGTTGACATCTTCACTCGGATTGATGAGTTTATCGACAAAGTGCTTCGGTTAATGCTTCACGTATACATCAACATGATGATTCCGAACAATCTCTATTTCTTGTTTGATGTGATTGGTAGTTTGGCGTTACCATCTTGTGTGTTCGTTATGCCTTATTCTTGATTTCCTTGATGAACATCTTTACATTCTTGTTTGATTGGGAGAGATTCTAGTTAAGGGATTTGTAAGATGTAAGTTAATTAGGATGCTTTTGGTGGGATGCTTTTGGTGTGGGTTGAAGATGTTAACTATCTATTCCCCACCGCACAATCTTGAAGAAGGTCGAGTCTGATCATTTCTACATTTTACGCTACATGTTAGAAGACTAAAGACGAGTTGCATTTAACGATCTAAAGACTTCTTCTTAATCTGGGCATTTATCAAGCAGTTGTCGGTTTAGGGGAGCACTAATTGGGAGAAAGTTATAAGTCGATTCAATTCCAATTAGACTTGCTCATATTCTTTAGCGGCGACTACTCGAGACGTTGATATTGACTATTGTTGGACATTTGACACAAGGTGATTACTTGAGTTAATCATTTATCACTTATTTGAGATTGAAGTTGACTTTCACAAAGGCGTGTTCTTATTTGATAACTTGCTCGGGCTTAAGAATTTGAGTTGAAGACTTGGCTTATCTAGTTACCAGGTCGATCGGGTGGATGGTTGAAGACACGTTAACTATCACTATTAGGAGTTACTTTGTTTTACTCGGTGTCACACGCATATGACGGTGTGGATAAGCGCAAGAGGTGTTAATGTCTCATACTTTGTTTGGGTAGTGAGTACTTAGAGATTTGCTTGAAGCATAAATTCTCTACACCGTTCTTCCATCATTAGGTGCAAGCTTAAGATACAAATGTGGGGAAGTTGACTTGAGTTTCAAGTATGGTATAGCGGGTTTTCTTCTTGATGGTCACTTCAAATTGTCTGAAGGGTTGATATAAATAGTCGAGAGAGTCTTGACAAGTTGATTCTCACAAAGAATTCAAGTGTTCTTCTCAACAAATTTCTAGTATACGGGCTTTCAATGAGTTCTTGATTTTGAAGCATCAAAACCAGACAAGGGAAAGGAGACACGCATCTAAGCGAGTAATCTTGATGAGCTTAATTCTTCTAAGTGATTGAAGATATCCGGGAAGACAAATGTTATTACATGAGAGAAACTCAAGGTTTGACTCATGGCGAGTAAACTTGATGAACTTAACTCTTCTAAGTGATTGAAGATATTCGGAAAACAAATGTCATGACCGCAGAGAAACTCAAGATTTTACTCATCAAGGCGTTTAGTGTTCTTATTCCAACTATGTGGGGAAGAGATGTTAGAAAGTTTATGAAGATAAAGAGGTACACAAGTACGACATATTCGGGAGATAAATGTGTAACATGAGGAGGTGTTATCGATTATTCTCTCGTTGGGAATGTGTGTACTTTGGATTCTTGGGCTTTATACACATTCATCGAGGGGCGAAAGATGTGAACATAGGGAGGTGTTCTTCATTACCCTCATGATGTGTATTCGGGAGAGTTCTTTGATATTGGTGTACTTGGTTCTTGAGCTTCATACACGATCATCGGGGAAGAAAAATGTGAACATGGGAGGTGTTTTCATTCCCTCATGATGTATTCGGGAGAGTTCTTGAGCATTATACAAAGAGACCGATCGCATCAATTAAACTACTTGGGGAATTGTTCTCTTGACACCTTTTGGAATGGATTGCGTCGAATTGGTGGTTATGAAATGTGAGAAGATTATTTATGAGTGAGATGAAACGTTGTTTGTTCTTCTTGTTGATGATATAACCCGAATGGAGATCCTTGATTATCGTTCTTAAATGGAGCGGTAGGATTTATGATAATGGTGTGCTTCTTTGTGCACTGGCTAAGGAAAGCTTGAAATAGAGCTTGAATCGCTCATCTAATGGATCTTCGGTTTGGGGAAGCGCCAAGTCTCTTTTCTCAAAGGCTCATGTTCTATCTTCTATTCGGAGCCTTGGAAGCTTTGGTGGTGAATGTTTAAGAGATGACGATTTCTTCTTCTACAACGGGGCTGCTTGATATCCTTATCTCGGTACTTGTATCATCATCTTCTTTTACTATATCATCTTCTCTATCCTTGTATATATTTATTCAAAAAGCAAAATACAAAAATATAAAACCAGCAAAACAAAATACAAAAATATAAAACCAACAAAAGAAAATAGAAAATATAAAACCTTCAAAACCCATAAAAATCGAGAAAATTTGAAAAATTCCAAAATATGTTTTCCCTAGACATGTCTTACGGTATCGATAACATCTACGGTCTTAGAAATGTCATTCAATAATGGCACGGGACTTTAGATGAAGTTCGAGCGAGGAGGTGTAAATATTCTTTTCTAAACATGTCTCAAAATATGGCTTATAGTTATTTCGAATTGTAAGGGCTTCAAATAATGGCTTGCGATTATCTCGCATCAGAACCCGTGCTTTAATAATGGCTTGCTATTATTTGAGATAGCAACCGCTTTTAAAGGAAGGAAAGTGCTACGCTTAAACTATTTTCAAAATATTTCGTGCACTTATCCTAAAAACAAAACAAGGAAAGTATGTCGAAGGATCATTGTTCCTACACAAATGTTTTTCCGTCTAAAATTCTTGAAAAAATATTTGGTGTTTTCAAAAATGGTGGTAAATGAGTTGCTTTAAAACAATCGGTTTGAGTTTTTGTTAAATTTGCAAACTCAATCAATGACTTCAGCTTTTAAACTCTTTTTAGAAAATGAGTCATTGATTGAGGGGATAATGTTTTCAAATCTATATCATCTAACGAGCTTTCTTAATTATCCTCGTGCTTAATTAAAATGATATTTGCACGTGTCGAAGGACTAGGAATTTAGGATATGATTGTTAGGTTTAGATGATTAGAGTTTGATTAACACATAAACCCCATGCCATATATGAATTGATTGATATGTTGGATTGACTTTTATTAGTCGATTCTTGTTTGGGTGATGTCGACCACCATATATCCGTATGTATGTTCACTAACATATGCGGTATATTGGTATATAAGAATGTTCCGATCCGGATCCCACAAATGAACATGATTGGATGCCGAAGGAAAGGGTAACTATATCTTGGGTTGACAAATGAAGAAACGGAGCTTAATTGGACTTCAATGGAGAGTTGGCATGAAATGCAACGTAAGAGGTCTTATTGCATCGGAGATGGTTTTCTTCTAAGAAGTGAAGAAACGGAGCTTAATTGGACCTCGGTTGGCATTCAAATGCAACGTAAAGAAGTCTCACTGCATTTGCAGACGGTTTTTCCAACCCTACAACAACAACAACGGAAGCTTCTCAACCACTAACGTATCTTTGTGCGGGATACCATTTTATACAATTTTGAATAAATTTGAATAAATTGTTTTGAAAATGGAATATATTGTTTTGAAAATATATTGGACTAAATTTTGAAAATCACGGACTTCATTTTATCAAAACTTAAGTCACTCAATTATCGACTTGGTCATCGATTGAGGGAGAGTGATTTAATTTAAAATATTTTCATACAATATATCTTCAAAAAGTCCGTTTTGTACAACAAAAAGTGGTGATCTAAAGATTTAATGTTATGTCATGGTATGATTTTTCTTTAGAATCAAGGTCTTTCAAAATGAAATCTTTTACTGTCTTGTTTGATTGTGAAATTGTTTTGTTTTACTTAGAAGATCTCTTAAAACTATCATACGACACTAACAATCTTTAATGTCTTATAATGGTCCTTATCATCATATTTCAAAATTGAATCTTGCCACGTCTTTCCCAAATTTTTCTAAATGATTTAAATCATTTGGGATCACAAATCTCAAATGGTTTGATATTTCGTTCGGGTAAAGATCGTGTTTTAAATCTCAAATCTGTTTTAATGGAATTGGTTTTAGTCCTTTAAAGGCACTCCTGCATCCATGTGCCAAACGATTTCAAATACATAATGCACATGTTGAGGAGGAGGATTTATCCAAAAACGGATGAGTATTTAAACAAGGCCACATATTCTCCCATGTTTTCTAAACCGTATTAAATCACTTGGGATCCAAAATCTCAAAGGGTTTGATATTTTGATCGGGGAGAATTTGTGATTTAATAATGAAATTTGATAAAAGTTGATCGTTTTGATTCGGTTGTGCAGTTTGCTCTCTCATATGTGCTAAACGCTTTCAAATCTTGAAGCACATATTGAGGGGAGCAAAACCATCGAGTACAAAAGTTTTTTAAAGAGATTCATAAAGTACCTTGATTGTGTTTTCAAATGGTTTTCTTAATGATTTTGTGATTATGGATGTGCTTCAAAGAACTCTTGCCTCTATGTGATAAAATGATTTCAAAAATCTTATGCACATATTGAGGGGAGAATTTTACCAAGAAAATCAAATGGATTTTAAATGCGAAATTGTGATCAAGAAATTATTTCAAAGAAATTATTTCAAAGAACTCTTGCCTCCATGTGCCAAACAATTTTATATCATACACATGTTGAGGGAGATTTTCTAAATGATCAAAACTATTAGGGTACAAAATGCTTTGATCTCGTATCACAAGTACCTTGATTGTTTTTCCAAATGATTTTTCAATTGGTTTCAAGGAAGAATGAACTGTACCAATAGACCGACCATTTTACTTTATGCATGGAGTTATAAGGATGGTGAGGTTAGGTATTTGTTCTCACGATCCGCCGAACCGGAGGGATCTTCGAGGACAATCCACTAGATAGTGTAGAGTCCTTAGGAATATTGAAAAAGGAGAAAATGAGAATATGGGAAGAGTGCGGATGAGACAGAGCTAATCTTGGAATAAACCCAACAAGGTTCTAGTAATGAAGTCTCGGTAAGCAATTGAAGAGGTTGAAGAATGAAAAGAACCGAATGTGAAAAGGGTGAAAAGAAATAGCCCTCCATCAATTCAACCTTAGGCGAAACCGGGTTCAATACATATGCTCTTGGTGGTTACTAAGGTAACGCTGGTATTGAAGACAAGACATCATGGACCCGGTGATGCCTTTGCACTAAACTTCCCAAGCTACTCAAGTTCCTCTTAAAGGGCTTGTTTCATTCTCACGGGAACCGACATTATCTATCGACTTTCTCTTAGAGATGGTTGATATTGAAGTAGGAGACCCTCTCCTAGTCTCCGACACAGGGAACCAAATATGCACGATTGAGTCTAGAGCCAAGAGATCATCCACAATATCTCGTTAGGACACTAAATTCTTGAAGACTTGCTTTTCACACAATGTGGAAAGTAAGTATATATTAAGAGTCCTCACGCATTATCCTTGTGGTATTGCGGAACATCCGAGTGATATGAAAATATTCACGATGAAGATGGAAATCCTTCTAGAGCCAACATCAAACAAGCTCTTGGTGGGTGACATGTGAGATCTTCTCGTAAGATCAAGCTTGTGACAACCGGATAGAAACAATGGGGCGATTCGGTCTTGAATCAACCTTGGTCCGAGAATGGAATTGGCGAATACTTTTGGAAAAACCGTTCGATGTGCAAATCTTCTTTTCTCTAGCACGTCGAATGTGTACTTATGTTTTCAAAATTCAAAAGTATCTCGATTGAAAATACTTTTAGAAAAACCGTCGATGTGCGAATCTCTTCTTTTCACTAGCACGTCGATTGTGTACTATTTTCAAATACAAAAGTTTTTGATTGAAAATTGATCTTTCTCATAAAACCTTCGTCAGATTGCAAAACTCTTTATTCTAAGAAATACGCGATTGTTTTCAAATCAATTTCTCATCAATCGGTGAATCTCAATTATTGGTTCACTCACTCCGTGTTGTCTTCTTTGAGACGTTCGGTTTGAGAACATTTAGAACATTGCGAAACCTGTCAAGGAGATTCTTATGAATCCTACGATCACAGCGATGCTTGTCTTGATCAACGGGAACCGTGGGCGTGTACCTCAATTCAACGAAAGTGATCAAAGACACTTTCGTGCGCTTTGCTAGCGTCAGATGCGGTACACCCGACGATTGCGGTGATCGAATTGAGGAGTCAATCCAAAGCCGCATGCTCACAAAGATCCACACTTAATTTGAAGAAATCATGATGGTGCATATCTACATAACTGGCTCGATATTTCATTCTATGCTTATGCTCACTGCTACAAATATCATGAACCAAAGAAGGCTTCCGCTACTCGATGGAAAGATGTCATGATTCAAAAGTGTGAGCATGTCGGTCCAAAAGTCACAACATCACATGATGGCAACACAATAAAGGGTGATCCGAGATTTATCGTGGTGATGATCTCAATGAAAGCTCGAAGATCATCAAAGATGTGGATCGGTTAAAGGCCTCCACTAAAAGTACAAATCAATGCGGACTTTGAAGTTGCACTACAAAAGCACAAAGATTGCGAAATGAAGAATTCAAGTCTGAGCTCAAGAACATTGTCAAGAATAGAATGCTAGGATTCAAATGTAAAACATGGGGTGACCTCCCTTAGGTGGAGATTGTTAGGAATTGGAAAATTTCTTAGTGAAGAGTCGGTCACCCCAAATGTTATCTAGCTTAAGTTAGCTCGTAGACTTGTCGTTAGTCACGTTATTTAGTAGTTTATTTATTAGTTTGTAGCGTAGTATAGCTTAGTGCAACACCGTGGAGGAAGGACGGGTCTTTACCCAATGTATCCCTGATCCACAGGCCGATAGGAGGTCGAGTATTTGTAAGTATAAATACCCCTTCCATCCATGGAAGGGGTGGTGCTTCATTTTAATCTAATCTTTCATTTGTGTAAACCTCTAGCAAGAACACCCAACTCTCTAACTTTCTCTCTAATGGCTAACATGTATTTTGATCTCCCAAGACCACCGAATCATCAAACACAATAAATACACGATCCTACAAATAACATAGAACCTAAAAGCCTTGGAATGCTCGAGATATCCAACAAAGATACTGATCAATGCCTCTTTCACCCAAAGTCTTTAGCTTTGGATCGTGGAGTCTTACAATGACCTACAACCCTGCACCTTGAGATAGTTCAGTTGGGTTTCCTTTTAGTCCGAGTTCATAAGGGTAACCTTGTTCCTTTTGTTGGGAACCCTATTTAATAAATAGCAAGTCATAACATAGCTTCACCCCGAACCCTTGACTCGATCTGAATAGGACAACATGGAATTAACCATCTCCTTGACACCTGTTTTCCTTTCGAAATACCATTTCTTTGAGGAGTATAAAAGCGATCGTTTCATGGATTATTCCAACAGATGAAAGTTGAGTATCCATGTACTCACCTCCCTATCGGTCCTTAATCTTTTGATCAAAGACCCATGTTGTAATTCAACTGTTTTAAACACTTTGAATTTATCTAATGCTTCATCCTTGGTATGTAAAAGATAGACATAACAAAATCTAGAAGCATCATCAATAAATGTCACAAAGTACTTCTTATTCCCCAAATAAGGAGTGGCATGCAAATCACACAGTCACCGTGTATAAGCTCAAGACCTTAGTCTCACGACTAACACCACGAAAGGTTTCTTGGTTATCTTGGTCAACATGCAAGTTTTACACTTTTTAGTGTCCATTCCAAAAGAGGATTAAACCATCCCTAGACATATCTTGCATCCTTTTATAGTGAACATGGCCAAGTCTAGCATGCCAAAGGGTAGAGTCGGTCACGGTCATATGTGGTCACAAAAGTTTGAAATAACACTATCGGTGGTAACATTAAGCTGAACATTTGATTACATGAATAACCAAAACCAATAAAAATACCATTCTTAGAAAGAACAAATTTATCGATTCAATAACTTGTTTATATCCATGATTATTCAAAACACTACTTGAAACCAAGTTCTTCCTTATATCGGAACATGAATAACATTAAACAAAGTTACAATCTTTCGAAACTAAACCTAAGATCTACACAACCATGACCATGCACCAAGGTCATTGACTCATTTCCCATGTGAAGAATAGAACCATCATTCGATGACTCATAAGTCTTGAACCGACTTCTATCTTTGCACACATGAACTGTTGCACGAGTCAACCCACCACGCAACATCATCATCCCGCACATAATTAGATTCGAGATACATATGTAACATAATAAATCGAAAAGACTTATTAAACATATTCGACCTTTTAGTGAGTTGGAAGAACCACCACTCCACGAACCATTAGTGCACGATCCATTGGCTTTACCACCAACTTTAACACCTTTGCGGTCCCTTTTAATGTGACCGGTCTTGCCACATTTCTAACAAGTAGGAGTTGCCTTCTTGTTAAGATCGCGCTTTGTGTTATCATGATATTTGCGTTTGCATTTGTTATCATTGTACACGGTGGAGTTGTTATGCTCCACCATATTGACAACAGATGCACCAAGTAGCATTGCTACTCTTTGGCTTGTCATTATCCCGCACCTTGAGAGATTCCTCAATGTGCGATGATGGCCCAACTCAACAAGAGGTAACTCCTCCTTCATATGTTTCAAGGTATGCTTGAAATCTTTCCATGAAGGAGGAGTTTATCAATGACACAAGAGACTTTGATAGCCTCATCCATGTTCATATGGTGTTGTGTAAACCTTCCAAGTATTCCAAAGTTCATTGTATTATTCCATAGCGGTCTTGAATCGGTCATTTTGTAATTTGTGAAATTACTAACAAGGAACTTCTTACTTGATGCATCCTCGACCATATATTTGGCATCCAAGGAATCCTACGCTTCTTTGGAAGATTCAAAGTTCGATAAATATCAAGCAGAGAATCGAGACATACCATTAAGAATAAGACCTTTGCATATGTAGTCATCATTCTCCCATTTGCTCCTTCTCCGATCCGCTCACGGTAGCATCATCCCCATCATCGTGAATAGGTGTAGTAAGCACATACACCACACTCATGCTTGACAAAGAAGAAATGCATCTTCTTTGCCACCTCCTAAAGTCCACCCTTCAAACTTGTCGACAGCAAAGTTTGAAGCCATGTGTTTCATTGCAACAAAGACCATTGATTATCACAAATAGTTTACTTTGATTGTTGGTGTCGTGAGCCCGAGAGGCGAGGTTAGATAATCAATTCGTGAGAAACAAACAACAAGTCGTGAAACAAATACCACTAGGTGGTTACGGATATTATTTGGAATCGTGTGATCACTTTCCAAAGTAAACTATTCGACACTAATGCAGGGTTACGAATATCTACTTGGGATAAGACCAAATGTAGTTATGGAATTTGGCACAATTAAATAACCCTTGCGCTTATAAGTGTTAATCATTTTACAGTATCTTTCATGCATAATCGGATATCCTATTTATAGGAGTTTACTCTAAGCTAATCAAAATGGAATTATGAGTATTAATCGCCCATTAATAGCCTCATAATTATCCCCATTATAGTAGTTAGTGGTTACATGACCAATTAAGCGTGGTCATTAAGCGGTTGAAGCCGCCACTTGAATAGGTCAAAGCCGTTACAGCGATACTTTCATCGGTGCTTTCATATCGCTATCGGTAGATACACCGCTTGATGGAAACCACAAGCTTCAGGGAAACACAAGCTTCATGGAAACACTCTTATCGCTTCTTGTCGATGGAAACCACAAGCGATTACTTTCCACAAGCGGTGCTTTCGACTAGCACTACCAATAAAACCACTACAAGAGTCGGGGTGTTCATGGACCTTATGAGTGTACACTCTGTACCTCCTAACCCATTACAAGGTGTGAACTAATCCCACAAGTGCACTAAATTTTCCAACACATCTCGACCCTCCCATCTCCTTCTTCAGGAAATACCAAACCTCACTTTTCCATTTAGAAACCCACCCCAACCTCCTTCTAATGATAATATCCTCACATCATCTATCTAAACCATGGTCAACTCGAAAAGGGCATAAGGAAGGCGCCAACATTGATCCATATCTATCAAAATTTCTCATTCCTAGGAGACATCACAAGATCGTTTAGAAGTTGAAGAGGGATGTGGAGCTTTGCAAAGGACATATCTTCCTCAACTCGAGACCAAGAAAGGGCTGATCAAGACTTCCCATTTTTACCTCTATTTAAGCTGCGAGTCACAGAAGGTTTCTCCACATTCATTCCTTCTATCATCACTTAAACTAGATTTGTAATATTAGGTTCGGGTTGCTTGTATTCGGATTGGGTCTCATCGCTTGGGTCTTGCATCACTTCTGGTATCTCCATCGCAACACTTCTTTTTGTAAGATTTGTTCTTAATTCTATTTCCATTCGAGTTCTATTGATTCTGTAAAAATTAATAATTTTAAGTTATGAACCTTGTTTGAATAATGTTAATGTCAACCTAAAGAATTCTTGTAGTGAGAATGAATTCATTCTGTTGTTGTTAAAGCTTGTGTGGATAATAAACATGAATAAAAATAGATTGGCTTGCAAAAATTGGAAGTTTGTTTATGTTAGTACCGAGTAACATGGATTATTGTTTTGATTCATCCCCTCGAGCGCTTAATCTTAGGTAATGGGTAGTTGTTTAAGCTCTCCACTAGACAACAACCCACGTAGGGTGTGCATGTCTTGGGTTGTGTCTATTCCTTGGTAGTAGTTGCGTTGATGTTAGTTAACAAAACCCCACGAAAGGGCATAAGTCCTGATGCATAGTTGTATTTTGTAAATACTTGCCTTACTTAACGGTTGGTCTTCAACTGAATAATAAGGGTACAAAGGGCTCGCGACACCTTGCTTGGCTTATAATACTTGGTGTTGTCCTTTTAATTCTTGGTGTGAGTCTTCGACTCACGAGTAGGTGTCTTTCGTGCGAACTTGTGGCACTGTCAAAAATACAAGACTAGGTACCATATCTCTAGCCGTTAAGTGTTAAAATGATGCGTTATAAACACTACACCCCTCGTTCCTTTCAAGTGTCAAAAACTTTGAGTACGTTTCCGCCATTTTGTGTCCATTATGATGCACTTAGCATCATGTTCTTCATTTCTTTAGAATGTCAAGTTAATATACAAGCACTACTTTTCTTCCTAGTTAAAATGAGTTGAGTATATAGTTTGGGTAGCATGTTTCTACTTATGCTCCTTCGCATAAGTGTGCTTTTGGTTTTGGTTTAGGCCACATTCCATAGCGAGGACCTGATGGGTTGAAAACCCACTCCTCTTTGTTCTTACTAGCCTAATCGGCTATCGATCACTTTGGGCCTAAGCCCACCTCTTTCGGCAGCCCGGTCATCACTCGGCTCGCCTCCCCATCAATCACGTCCTGTTACAAATTGACTCGTAGAATTATTCCGTAATGAGCATGTTAATAACCTCGTCAACTAGTACTCAACCAACGTTATTTCGACACGATGGATGTACAAAACCAACATGATAATGTTACTCGATTACTTTCATGAAAACTAAACTACATTTTATAATTACTAACGATGGTTTTAGAAATGACTTATATTTACATTTTAGTTTAAAATGACAATTTTATAAATAATAACCATAGAAACTAAACTTACTTTTAATAAATAACGATGAATTTAACTAAACTTACTTTTAATAAATAACGATGAATTTATTTCTTTTATGACTAATAAAGAATAACGGTATATTGTTTTATAACATTTACGTAAATAAAACTAACAATGATAAATGTAAGTAAACACAAAGGATATATATATATATATATATATATATATATATATATATATATATATATATATATATATATATATATATATAAGTTAATGCAAGAATATCTTATTTTCAAAAATCATACATTGCAAATATATAAATGGAACCATGCCAAATTTTTCTAACAATATAATACCGTACTATTTAAGAATAAAACCTTCGTACAAGATCATCTAATCATTCACGAGTTCTCATCCTAATCGTCCGATATGTACCTCCTTATTCTATCTACCCGTTCCTAGAGTCAATATCAATCCTTCCTTCTAAATACATTATCTAAGCTTGAATAATGCCACACAAGCATCAACAACTTAAACCTCGACATATTTAGATATTATCGATTCAAAATATAAACGTAGTAATTAAAGTATTGATAAACTAATTATAGGGCGTGTGGTGGTACTTCGTGCATCTACTACTTGACTTTACACTACTCGGATACTTTTGCTAAGGTGAATTCATAGCCTCGCTTTCACTTGTTTTTCAACCCCCGTGAGGGAGATACATGCTATAAACTAGAACTCAAGTCTTTTCTTAAAATGTATGCTTGCCTGATTATTATTATTATAGCCTAAGTTGCCAGCAAAAAGTCCCCTTCATCATGAACCATTAATCACTTGCAAGTGAACGCAAATATTGTTGATAGTACTATGGGAATTGACGACCCCGACTCGGTTATCGGAAATAACCGGGGCGCACCATATTTGATTATCTCTAGGTAATTGGCTACTACCTCTGGGGGGAAATTTTATTACTTACACCAGTAATTAGGTGTATGCAGTTAGTTTGGTGTCATGAGCTTAATGCATAATAATCTCTGTTTTTCTATGGTAATTGTCTTCGAAGCAATTATCATCTTTAACTTGTGTTCAACCATTTACTAAACCTATGAATATAACTCAACATTTTTTTTGATCTTTTTAAGCATGTTTATCTCAGGTACTAACTAGGAAAATCTTGAAGGCACGAAGTGGACGGAATGGGATGCTGGAAGTGGTGTTTTAAATAAAGTTATCATTTCTCAAACTTTTGAACTATCTTTTGTGTAACTTCAAAACTTGTGGTATTTTCTCTTGTGATCCAAAACATTGAGTTTTTATGAAATGG
Source organism: Chrysanthemum lavandulifolium (assembly GCA_022545495.1). Taxonomy (NCBI): domain Eukaryota; kingdom Viridiplantae; phylum Streptophyta; class Magnoliopsida; order Asterales; family Asteraceae; genus Chrysanthemum; species Chrysanthemum lavandulifolium. Next base: position 140,041,475 of record CM040244.1, on the reverse strand, counting down.
TAACAATATTTTATTAAAAACGTCTCTTTAGAGTCGTTTTCTATAACTTATGACTGTGATCCTCTAGGTAATACCCCAAATAGTCTTTCGCTGTTACATTATGATTTTGGAGGTGTTACAGATTGATATTAGAGCCTAGGTTATAGAGAACCAACTTGTATTTTCAAAACAAATTAGACTATAACCACGTTTTCAAATGGACCGTTTTACACCACCACTTCACGTCCTCCGCGCCTACTTCGTACCGATCACATGTATGAGATTCGCTTGGCGGATGGTACCTGACTAGTAAAACTTTGCACGATAAAAGTTTATAATGTTAACTTTCATTTAGTTAGGCATTCAGATTTGAGTGGCAGATTATGCACGACTAACTAAATCTTATTTACTGCATGACATTACTTATATTTAAATGCATATTTTCTTTTGGGTTGTTACAGTACCATGTCTTCTGATTCACACCCCATTGATCTGACCTCTGACACCGAGATCGAGGACGCCATGTCCTCTACTACTGTGCTTGTGGCACCGGCTGTCTCGCACCTGAGTCCCCAGCTGTGACATCTTGAGAGACCGAGCCTTTTGAGGAAGGTGAGGTCGCTGCTACTCCACCTGCTCTGGTCATACCTGAGTGTTTTCCTGTTTTTGGTCCTCCTACCTATAACCAGTACCTTGACTCATAACAGTGGTTGTCCCCCTCGGACGCTGTATCTTAGTTACCCTCGCACACTGCTTCTGTGTCCTCCACCACTTCTCGCCCCTCATCACTATCTATTCGTCGAAGGTGAAAGCGAGCTAGGGTTCTCAAACCCTACCAGCCTGAGCCCTTCGGCAAGCCATTCTGATACCATAAGGCTGGTGCGAACTTCATGCATACCGCTCGGAATCGAGTGGGAGCACCTACTACCTTTGTTCCACCTACTGACATACCCTCATCTTCGGCTTTTCCACCATCAACTTTACCTACATCACCATCCATACCTACTTCACCACTACCTGCACCAACCACTTTCATCTACCAAACCACCACTGTACCAGTTTCGTCTCCATCCGTGCATCATCCCCGTTCGTGATGCATTCTGAGCCTGTTATATCCCTTAGGGAGAGGGTCCATTTCTCACCTTCACGTTCCGACCCATATCTTTATCTGTGACATGTACCTGCCAGCCGGGGCCTCATAAGAGGGTTGACTGTACGCGTTGGTCCTTCTTGATGTCGGTTATGAGTCAATGGAGGCTAGAGGAGGGTTCACCGAGTGCTATGGAGCTTGGAAAGCATTTGTTTGCTGCTGCTAAGATTCTTCCTGTTATCGAAGAACCTCTTTACCACACCATCCGTTGCTAGCAGCACGACTCGTGTAATTCGAGGATCAGCTTGGAGATGCTATGGCACACTGCGACGAGATCCCACTAGTCCGGATTAAGAGTATAGAGGAGGAGGTTGAAAACCTCGTTGTTGGGAGGATCGCGATGGAGGAGGTCTTTGATAGTATTGGTACTCAGTCTGAGCGAGCTAGTGAGGCGATGACTGTTCTAGAGCGGAGAGTTGAGTCGGAGAGGTTGGAGCTGCTAGACAGAGTTGAGATGCTAGAGGGAGTTGTGCGAGACGATGCGGCGGATGGCGACACCTCTTGTGACTCTTGGCGGATTGGAGGCAAGAGATACGGAGATGGATGATTTGGCGGAGCTTGTCCGTGACTTGCATCGACGAGTGAGTGGTGCACCCGACAACCCATAGATCGGAGATTCACCTATTTAGTCTACTAGTACTTTAGCATGCCACCTGTGGCCTTGATAAAGGCTTTGTATTCATATGTTTAGTTAAACTATCGAACAAGCTATTGATGTGACATTGTATGGTTATTGTAGCACTATGTATGGATGATGGATCTATGATGTTATGGTTGTTTTCCTTATGTTCTTATGTATGGTGATCTTTCTTATGCATCAATTTATATAAATCGAAGTGATCATTTATATATACTCTTATGTGGTTCTAGCACATTGTGATTCTTTCTTATGGTGATTATACTATATTGATATAATTTGATGATCTTGACTATTATGAAATTATTTTTGTAATAATTCTCAATTATGTTGAATAATCCTAAAATCTGGGTGTATGTCTTTAGAAAAATGGCAAAAACGAGATCTACACCAACTCCAACTCCTGAGATGACCCCTGATGCAATTCGGAGACTGGTTACTGATGAGATTGGTGCTGCTTTTGTTGCACGACCTGCTGAGGCGGTTCAAGTAAATTAAGCCGCTAATCAAACCAACCAGAATGAAACTGTGGTGAATCGCAAATGTGGATACAAGGAGTTCATGAATTGCAAACCTACTTTCTTCAAGGGAACCGAAGGCGCTGTTGGCCTTATTCATTGGTTCGAAAGATCCGAAACTGTGTTTCTCCTAAGTGATTGCTCGGAAGATTGCAAGGTGAAGTTTGCTACTGGTACTCTACTAGAAGATGCATTATCTTGGTGGAAGGCTCATGTATAACCCATTTTCATGGAAGAATCTTACACAACCACTTGAACTGAATTGAAGCAACGATTATGAAGCAATAATGCCTAAGAACCGAGATCAAGAAACTGGAAGATGAGTTCTATCATCTAACTACTAAGGGCAATGATCTCAAAACCTACTTCAAGCATTTCCAAGAACTGAAAGCTCTATGCCCATCCATGGTTTCTGATGAAGTCAAATTGCTGGAAAACCTCATAGGGGGATTACCCCAAAGCATTGAGGGGAATCTTACTGCATCAAAGCCCAAGACTGTGGAAGAAGTGGCCACAATTTCCTACCAGCTTATGGATCAAGTCCTGAAACATGGATCTGTGCAAAGCGGTAACGACAACAAAAGGAAATTCGATGATCGTAAGGCAACACTTCCAACAACTACCAACAACATAACAACTCTTTCCATCACAACAATAACCGCAACAACAATAATCAAGGCCACAACAACCATAATCAACACCGCAACAACAACCCCAATCTATACCATCAAAACCGAAACAACCACCACAATCAACAAAACCGTAGGCAAGAAGCTGCGGGGGCATATGTTGTTACTCCCGCCACTGGAAAAGGTTATGTTGGACCGCACCCTCTGTGCACTCGATGCAACCTGCATCATGTGGGACATTGTACTATTAAGTGTGGAAAGTGTAACAAGGTGGGTCATACACACAAGGATTGCCGAAACCCTGTTAACGGAAGTAACCTTCAACCTATGGGAGTGACTTGCTTTGGATGTGGAAAAGCTGGGCATGTCAAGAGTAAATGCCCAAAACTATACGGGAACTACAACAACCCTGCTAGAGCAAGAGCTTATGTGTTAGGAGATGGAGATGCACAAGAAAACCCGGACGTCGTCACGGGTACGTTTTCACTCAATCATCATTTAGCTAAAGTGTTATTTGATTCAGGAGCCAACAAAAGCTTTGTGTCTTCTAAGTTTGCACCTTTGTTAAAAGTCATACCAACGGCCTTAGATACCACCTATGAAGTAGATTTAGCCAATGGAAAAATAGTAGGAACTAACACTGTCCTTCGAGGTTGCAACCTATCCTTATCAAACCACCGTTCGATATAGACTTTATGCCTATCCAACTTGGTAGCTTCGATGTTGTCATTGGCATGGATTGGCTATCCAAGAATCATTTGTGACGAGAAGGTCATTCACATTCCTCTCGATGGTGAAACTCTAATCATTCGGGGTGATCGTAGTAAGACCCGATTGAATATCATCTCGTGCGTCAAGACTGCAAAGTACATAGAAAAAGGATGTCACATTTTTCTAGCTCAAGTAACAGAGAAGAAGACCGCGGATGAAAACAACTAAAAGACGTCCCCGTGGCTAGGGACTTTTCCGAAGTATTTCAGAAGACTTGCTCGGTCTTCCTCCGGTTCGGCAAGTAGAATTCCAAATTGAGTTAGTCTTGGGAGCGGCACCGTGCACGAGCACCTTATAGATTGGAACCCTCCGAACTACAAGAATTGTCTGACCAACTACAAGAACTGTCCGAAAAAGGATTCATTTGACCGAGTTCTTCGCCTTGGGGAGCTCCGGTCTTATTTGCCAAAAAGAAGGATGGATCTTTCCGTATGTGTATCGATTACCGAGAGTTAAACAAACTATCGTTAAAGAATCGATATCCATTGCCTAGAATTGATGATTTGTTCGACCAACTGCAAGGGTTAAGCGTCTACTCAAAGATTGATCTGAGGTCTAGGTATCATCAACTAAGAGTGAGAGAAGAAGATATTCCAAAAACTGCTTTTCGAACATGATACGGCTACTATGAGTTCCAACTGATGCCATTTGGTTAGACAAATGCATCGACGGTATTTATGGACCTAATGAACCGAGTGTGTAAACCTTACTTGGACAAATTTGTGATTGTGTTCATTGATGACATTCTCATCTATTCCTGCAACAAGGAGGAGCACGCGGAACACTTGAAAACTATTCTAGAGTTACTCAAGAAAGAAGAACTGTATGCTAAGTTTTCCAAGTGCGACTTCTGGATTCGAAAAGTTCAATTCCTTGGTCACGTGATAGATAGTAATGGTCTTCATGTTGATCCTTCAAAAATCAAAGCTGTTAAGGATTGGTCATCCCCTACTACCCCTACCGAAATACGCCAATTTTTGGGTCTTGCGGGTTATTATCAAAGATTTATCGAAGGGTTCTCAAAAATTTCTAAACCTCTAACGGAGTTGACCCAAAAAAAGAAGAAGTTTGACTGGGATGAAGAACAAGAGTTAGCCTTTCGACTCTTGAAACAAAAGCTTTGTGAAGCTCCTATCTTAGCTCTACCCGACGGAGTGGAAGATTTTGTGGTCTACTGTGATGCATCACACCTAGAGTTAGGTGCGGTATTGATGCAAAGGAATAAGGTGATCGCTTATGCTTCGCGACAACTCAAAACTCATGAAAACAACTACACTACCCATGACTTGGAATTGGGAGCTGTGGTTTTCGCCCTCAAAATATGGAGACATTATCTATATGGAACCAAGTGTACGGTGTTCACCGACCATAAAAGTATCCAACACATTCTAGACCAAAAGGAGTTAAACATGCGACAACGCCGATGGCTAGAATTGCTTAATGATTACGACTGTGAAATCTGTTATCACCTGGGAAAAGCAAATGTCGTGGCGGATGCTCTTAGTTGAAAGGATCGACCTAAACCTCTCCGAGTAAGATCTTTTGGAATGACAATTAAGTCTCCCCTTCCATCAAAAATCCTTGAAGCTCAAGTCGAAGCCCTCAAACCTAAAAACCGTCCTAACGAGAAAATCTTTGGAATGCAGGAAAACGAGAACGGCTTTGCGCAAAGATCGGATGGAACCTTATGTTTCGGCAATAGAAGTTGGATACCACTCTATGGAGGAATACGGGAACTCATTATGCATCAGTCTTACAATTCTAAATATTCCATTCACTTGGGATCCGACAAAATGTACCAAGATCTCAAGAAGCTTTATTGGTGGCCAAACATGAAGGCCGAGATTGCAACGTATGTTGGGAAATGTCTCACATGTTCTCGAGTCAAAGCCAAATGTCAAAAGCCCTCCAGATTGTTAACTCAACCTGAACTCCCAGTTTGGAAACAGGAAAGAATCACCATGGATTTCATAACCAAACTGCCAAAAACTGCTAGAGGTTACGACACCATTTGGGTTATCATCGATCGTCTTACCAAATCCGCTCATTTCTTACCCATTAAGGAGAATGAAGAAATGGAAACCCTTGCTCAACTATACCTAAAGTAAATTGTATCCCGTCATGGAGTGCCAATTTCCATCATCTCCGACCATGACAGTCGTTTTACCTCTTACTTCTAGAAATCTCTTCAAAAGGCTTTAGGCACTCATTTAGATATGAGTACCGCATATCATCCTCAAAACGATGGCCAAAGCGAAAGGACTATCCAAACCTTGGAAGACATGCTACGATCATGTGTGATCGATTTTGGAAAAGGTTGGGATAAACACTTACCTTTAGCAGAATTTTCCTACAACAATAGTTACCAAGCTAACATCAAAGCAGCTCCATTCGAAGCACTTTATGGTCGAAAGTGTCGATCGCCCGTTTGTTGGGCCGAGGTTGGAGATGTCCAACTCACTGGACCTGAACTTGTCCAAGAAACAACCGAGAAGATTGTGCAAATTAGCCAACGACTTCAAGCTGCTAGAGATCGACAAAAGACTTACACCGATGTTAGAAGAAAACCCATGGAATTTCAAGTTAGTGATCGAGTCATGTTAAGGGTATCACCTTGGAAGGGAAAGGTTCGATTTGGATAGCGAGGGAAGTTACATCCTCCATACATTGGGCCTTTCAAGATTCTAGAGAGAATCGGCCCGGTTGCATATAAACTTGAACTCCCGGAAGAACTTAGTAGAATACACCCAACCTTCCACGTCTCAAATCTGAAGAAATGCTTGTCAGATGAAACTCTTGTTGTTTCACTAAAAGAGATTAAGCTTGATGACAAGCTCAACTTTGTCGAAGAACCAATTGAAATCATGGATAGGGAAGTCAAGCGACTTAAGCAAAGTCGCATTCCTATCGTCAAGGTTAGATGGAACTCCAAGAGAGGACCGGAGTACACGTGGGAGCGCGAAGACACCATGCGTGTTAAGTACCCACATCTATTTGCAAATTCAACTCCGACTACCACCGTAAACTAAAATTTCGGGACGGAATTCTCTTAAGGGGTAGGTACTGTAGCCATCTGTAAAATTTCAGTATTTTTAATCTTTATATCAATAAACTAGATTGTTTATCAAAACTTATTTGAGCTAAGTTGAGCATTTTAGCATGTACATTTCATTCTTCTTGCATAAAATTTATGTATCCCTGAGTAGTCTTATTTAATCATGCCCGATATTTACTGATAGCTAAATCAGTCTCACAAAAAAAATTCTTGTCTTACGAGTCCGCACGTGTACCAGCAAAAAAAAAAGAAAGCATGAAAAATGAAAACGAATTAACAAAGTCGGTAATTATATCATCAAATCAGTTTATTTAAACGTGTCCGAAAATATAAGTACTAAAATTTTCCCATTTGAAATATTACGTTTACAAGTAAAACAGCGGGACACGAAATACATTAGATACCAAATCAATACATCAAATAAGAGATAACTACAATTTTTACAAAAATACTAAAAATTAAAATACTCTTACCCTTATCCCCACATAAAAACCCACGCCTCCTTTTCTCTTCTTCCCAAACGCAGTTTTTCCTTTTTCCTGGTTCCCAACATCTCGACCCTCCCATCTCCTTTTTCAGGAAATACCAAACCTCACTTTTCCATTTAGAAACCTACCCCAACCTCCTTCTAATGATAATATCCTCACATCATCTATCCAAACCATGGTCAACTCGAAAAGGGCATAAGGAAGGTGCCAACATTGATCCATCTCTATCAAAATTTCTCATTCCTAGGAGACATCACGAGATCGTTTAGAAGTTGAAGAGGGATGGGGAGCTTTGCAAAGGACATATCTTCCTCAACTCGAGACCAAGAAAGGGCTGATCAAGACTTCCCCTTTTTACCTCTATTTAAGCCGCGAGTCACAGAAGGTTTCTCCACATTCATTCCTTCTATCATCACTTAAACTAGATTTGTAATATTAGGTTCGGGTTGCTTGTATTCGGATTGGGTCTCATCGCTTGGGTCTTGCATTACTTCTGGTATCTCCATCGCAACACTTCTTTTTGTAAGATTTGTTCTTAATTCTATTTCCATTCGAGTTCTATTGATTCTATAAACATTAATAATTTTAAGTTATGAACCTTGTTTGAATAATGTTAATGTCGACCTAAAGAATTCTTGTAGTGAGAATGAATTCATTCTGTTGTTGTTAAAGCTTGTGTGGATAATAAACATGAATAAAAATAGATTGACTTGCAAAAATTGGAAGTTTGTTTATGTTAGTACCAGTAACATGGACTCTTGTTTTGATTCATCCCCTCGAGCGCTTAATCTTTGGTAATGGGTTGTTGTTTTTGCTCTCCACTAGACAACAACCCACGTAGGGTGTGCATGTCTTGGGTTGTGTCTATTCCATGGTAGTAGTTGCATTGATGTTAGTTAACAAAACCCTACGAAAGGGCATAAGTCATGATGCATAGTTGTATTTTGTAAATACTTGCCTTACTTAACCGGTTGGTCTTCAACTGAATATTAAGGGTACAAAGGGCTCACGACACCTTGCTTGGCTTATAATACTTGGTGTTGTCCTTTTGATTCTTGGCATGAGTCTTCGACTCACGAGTAGGGTGTCTTTCGTGCGAACATGTGGCACTTTCAAAAATACAAGACTAGGTACCATATCTCTAGCCGTTAAGTGTTAAAACGATGCGTTATAAACACTACACCCCTCGTTCCTTTCAAGTTTCAAAAACTTTGAGTACGTTTCCGCCATTTTGTGTCCATTATGATGCACTTAACATCATGTTCTTCTTTCTTTAGAATTCAAGTTAATACACAAGAACTACTTTTCTTCATAGTTAAAATGAGATGAGTATATAGTTTGGGGTAGCATGTTTCTGCTTATGCTCCTTCGCATAAGGGTGCGTTTGGTTTTGGTTTGGGCCACATCCCATAGCGAGGGCCTGATGGGCTGAAAACCCACTCCTCTATGTTCTTACCAGCCTAATCGGCTATCGATCACTTTGAACCTAAGCCCACCTCTTTGGGCACCCCGGTCATCACTCGGCTCACCTCCCCATGAAGCACGTCCCATTACAAATTGGCTCGTTGAATTGTTCCGTAATGAGCATGTTAATAACCTCGTCAACTAGTACTCAACCAACGTTATTTCTACACGACGAATGTACAAAACCAACATGATAATGTTACTCGATTACTTTCATGAAAACTAAACTACATTTTATAATTATTAACGATGGTTTTACAAATGACTTATATGTACATGTTAGTTTAAAATGACAATTATATAAATAATAACCATAGAAACTAAACTTACTTTTAATAAATAACGATGACTTTATTTCTTTTATGACTAATAAAGAATAACGGTATATTTTTATAACATTTTTTCAGAAATAAACTAACAACATATATATATATATATATATATATATATATATATATATATATATATATATATATATTTATATAGGGAGAGTTAACGTAAGATCAAACTTAAAGTTGTAAAAATAAGATCAAGTATAAAAACCACTAAAACATTTATAAATAACAATTTTAGTAATGAAACATTTAAAAAAATAATATTTTAATAAAATTAACATTTTAGCAACTAATAACCGAATGATACATGTGTTTGGATTAGTGATACATCGATACGTTACACAAAAATATTCAAAATCGATACACATACAAAAACGATACACATTACACTTCTAATCAAAGTGTATCATTTAGGTTTAAATTTTAAAAGAAATCTATCGAAACTTTAACAATTTTAATTGTAGCTAATAAAAATTTATTTTTGTTGTGAGGAGAGTGTCACTTGTCAAATTTTAGTTGGATCTCATTTTAACAACTTTAAGTTTGATCTTATTTGATCTAGATTCTATATATATATATATATATATATATATATATATATATATATATATATATATATATATATATATATATATATATATATATATATATATATATATATATATATATATATATATATATATATATATATATAGGGGGCTTTATTTTGAGAACTCGTTAAGTCACGAGCTGCGAGAACCCTTATGTACTCCTAGTAATGCATATTGTGCAACATGTCAATGCAACATAGCATTTTGAATTATTAAACCTTTTTATTTAATCCAAAAGTGTATAATAGTAAAAGTCAATTTTAAATTATTTTCGATTTTTTAAAATGAATAAATCCTATTTTTTAAAAACATTTATTTTATTTTATTTTTTATTTATTTTTTTGGTTTTTTTTTGCCATTTATTTATTTATTTATTTTTTCGGGTTTTTTTTTGAACATGCATGTTTTAAAACTGATTTAGTGCATATATGTTTTTATGAATTAATTTTATTATTTTGCTTTTTGGAATAGTTTTTTCGACATACATGTTTTTCATAGTGAAGTGCATACATGTTTTCTAGATAAGTAAGTCTATATGAAACCAAGAACATACATGTTAAATACAAAATCCAATATCGATTGATATACAATTAAATACAAATTTCTAAGAAGCATAAATACATGAATCTAATCGATCTATACACATGTGTACAAGTAATATTTAACATAAATATATATGTGCACACTCTTGTTATCAACATTTTTAGAAGTCGGACATATATGCACACTCATAGTTGTCAAAGTTCGAAGTTGGACATATGTGCACTCCTTTTCAATGTTTGAGAGAGGCGGACAAATGTGCACACTCGTTGTCATCATTCTTTTAATTGAGCTACATATGATACAAATAAAAGTATAACAATTAGGAAAATAAACGCAAACTAATATACACACGTATAAACACATGTATGAGGTCCTAAATTTAAATCTTTTTATTTATGTTTTTGGAATAATATTTTTACAATTTATGTTTTTCAAATAGTAAAGTGCCTATGTGTTTTCTAGATAATGTAAATTTATCAGAAACCAAGAACATACATGTTATGCAAAATAAAAAAGCTATAACCATTAAATTAAAATTATTTGTATAACCACGTTAAAAACATACATGTTAAACCAAGAATATACATGTTAAATATATGTTAAACAAAGAACAAACATGTTAAAAACATACATGTTAAACTAAGAACAAACATGTTAAAAACATACATGTTAAACCAAGAACATATATGTTAAACATACTTACATCTTAGCTAATTTTGAATTTTTGTAGCATATAAAGCCATACATGCTGAGTCGTGTTATGTCATTTTCATTCGGACAAAGTCATGTGATCTGATCATCAGAAGCATTATTTTTAATATAAAATTACTCATACACCAGTTTTATTACATGAAACTAATGTTGTTAGCATTAGGTTATAATAATCAATCACCTACTAAAATTACTCATACACCAGTTTTACTCACCTACTAAAAGCTACCTTCATTATAAGATAATATTTACACGAAATGTTGCACTTAAGACATCTTGGATGTCAATTAGTATAAAAGTCAGAATTACCAAATTCTCATCTCCAGCATGTTACTAGCAATAATTACTTTAGAACAAACTTATCTTGTAGTGTTACTGATAATATAAGCATGCAATTATAGCATGGCAAATTAGCTCATAACAGGACAGTTAAGTAATATGAAGGGCAATTTCAGATGTCAATAATATGATGGTGCAAATAATGCATGTTCTCTAGGAAGACATTAGGTGTTAGCAAAACATAACAGTGGAAGGCTTACTTGAATTCGATGTTCCTCGAGGATCGAAATCATCAAAATCATCATCCTCATTGTTATTTGAAGTTTCTGAAATTGAGGAATATTTATCAGCAACATTGTTTACTGATCTTTTTGATGCACCAGTAGTCGGAGAGTCTTCAACAGATCTTTGAGGTCAATATTTCGATATTAATAACAAGATAACACAAATCATTACAAAGTTAAAGCAATTAGTGTAGCTACGGTGGATCTAACATGTAAAGTAAAAAAAACAATGCGGTAGAAATATCCAAATACCAAATACTTGCATATTTATCGGGAGGCGTCCTCAAGCTTACGGAAAAATTCTCACAAAACTACAAGATGAAAGCAGCTAACAATAACAGAAATGCCAGTTATCTTATTGTTTCTCTATCCTTGACAAAACTGTCATATGAAATCCTGTTATCTTATTGTTTCTTCCAAATCAAATCTTTATTTCTCCATATTCTAATGCCACATCAAAGTTATGTGGCATGAACTGCTTTTGCCATTGAATTACTTGTACAAGCCTGCCACCATGTGCAATAGCCTTGCAACCCTTTTTATCTATTTCTAATTACTAGCATCATCTATATAAAGCAATCATGATAAATATTCATTTTACTATAACATAACAAACTAACTTCATACATATCAAACTATAATAACTAAGTAAAAAATATATACCGTTAATTCCGACCTTAATCTTCTTATCAGTTGCTGCAAAAAAGTCAATATATACCGTTAATACCGTTAATTCCGATCTTAATTCCGACCAGTTAAAAAAAGTCAATAGATAATAAAAATGAACTTAGGTTCGACATTACCATTAAAAAGAAACGAGATGAGATGAAAGAGATGGCGATGGAGTTGAACCCGATCTTACAGACCAAAAACACTAATTAACCACGATCTAGTGGTTCACAATGACCCTAAACCGGTCTATATGAACCTCTTCTTCAATAGTGGCGGTGGTGGTGTGGCGACTTGGCCGGGAGGATAGCATAAAAGGAGGTAGCGGCTCCAAATGGGAGAAATGGAGGTGCAATAAACTATGGTTTGAAACCTAAGTGACTCCCTAAGTTCTAAAATAAAAAACTTGTCTTTGGCGATTAAAGGTTATGTGAATGTTAAATACCCATAATGCCCCTACAATTAATTATTAATTTTAAAACAAAATGGTTTACTAAATTCGATTGGTTAATGGGAGTTCTCACAGTTCTCGCACTTAAAAGGTTCTTATAATAAATATACACTATATATATATATATATATATATATATATATATATATATATATATATATATATATATATATATATATAGCTTGGATCATTTAAAAGTTGATCTCAAGAGAAAAGTGAGAAAAGTAATCTCAACGATTGGATCACCCTCTCTTCCCTCCTTTTTTACACCAAACTCTGAGGACCTAATTGTATTTTCCTTCATTCTTTAAGGAGGTTTTGTAAATTCGCACCCTACCCCCCACCCCACCCCACCCCCTCCCCGAAATTTTTTCATAAATTTTTTTCTATGGGCCAAAATTTTTTGGGCCAAAATTTTCCATAAATTTTTATAACTGTGATGCACTTTTTATTTTGGTGCATCACAGCTTATAAAATAGTTTTAACTATGATGCACCAAATTTTATAACCGAAATGCACCCAACTATTGTTACCTAATATGCTCCAATAACATTGCAATAACTTAGTATACTATGCTCTTTAAGGGGCATTAGTTGTACAACGAGAGGCAGACTATCGTAGTCATGGTAGCGCCACATGCTTTGTCATTGGGATAGCATAAGTGCATATTAACAATCGTTAATTGATGAAAAGTAAGTTAACAATGTGATTAATAAAATGACTCTGAAACATGTTAGGATAATTGATTTCATTGTATATTAACCATGTGATTAATAAAATAAGCGTGTTGAATCGGTTAAAAATCTCTTTTTATACACAAAGGTTGAGGTTCTAATTCAAAGTTTTCTGTAATAAGTTAATCATATGCGATTTGATGCACCTTTTATATAGTTGAATCACGGTTAAAAAGTAGTTATAACTATGATGCATCATTTTTATAACCGAAATACCCAACGATCGTTGCCTAATATGCTCTATAACATTGCAATAACTTAGTGTAATATACGCTATAAGGGGCATTAGTTGTACAACCGAGGGCGGATGGTAGCCATGGTAGTGTCGCATCTCTTTGTTTAAACATGCTTTGTCATTGGGATAACGCCGGTGCATATTAACCATCGTGAATTGATGAAAAGTAAAACAAAATAACTACGAAACATGATAGGATAATTGATTTCATTGTATATTAACCATGTGATTAATAAAATAAGCGTGTTGAATCATTTGAAAATCTCCCTTTTATACACAAAGGTTGAAGGTTAAAATTCAAAACTTTTATGGAATAAGTTAATAACATATCGATCGATGCACCTTTTATTTTGGTGAATCACGGTTAAAAAGTAGTTATAACTATGATGCAAAAAAAGGTGCATCAGGATTATAAATTTTGACGGAAAAAAAATTTGGCGGAAAAAATTTTTTTTGCGGGGGGTGGGGTTTTCAAAACTTACCCACAGTTTGAGATGTTTCAAATTAGACCATATATCTTTTTTTTTTTCACTTTTCTCTAATTACACTTTCTCTAGAACAGCACTATATATATATATATATATATATATATATATATATATATATATATATATATATATATATATATATATATATATATATATATAAAGTTAATTTTGCAAGAATATCTTATTTTCAAAATCATACATTGCAAATATATAAATGGAACCATGCCAAATTTTTCTAACAATATAATCTGTCTTGTTTAAGAATAAAACCTTACAAGATCATCTAATCATTCACGAGTTCTCATCCTAATAAATGCGATATGTATGCACTTATTCTATCTACCCGTTCTAGAGTCAATATCAATCCTTCCTTCTAAATACATTATCTAAGCTTGAATAATGCCACACAAGCATCAACAACTTAAACCTCGACATATTTAGATATTATCGATTCAAAATATAAACGTAGTAATTAAAGTATTTATAAACTAATTATAGGTCGCGTGGCGGTGCTTGTGCATATACTACTTGACTTTACACTACTCGGATACTTTTGCTAAGGTGAGTTCATAGCCTCGCTTTTACTTGTTTTTCAACCCCCGCGAGAGAGATACGTGCTATACACTAGAACATAAGTCTTTTCTTAAAATGTATGCTTGCCTGATTATTATTATTATAGCCTAAGTTTCCAGCCAAAAGTCCCCTTCATCATGAACCATTAATCACTAGCGAGTGAACGAAAATATTGTGGATAGCTTGGTTTAAAAATGCATGCATCATTTCATAAATTGCGTGCATCATTGCATTGCTTTTAGGATTTCGCATCATGATACCTAATGCGAGGCCATCCCAAAATGCACAGGCATTAGACCGCAATTTGCCGCATTTGTGTAATGCTAGCAATTGTCGCCATTGTCGCAATATGGAATTTAGGTCATTTTGAAAAAAATAAACCATTTAGAAGAAGATAAAAATATTTTAATGGACTTTGAAAAACATGAATTGTTAAAAGACTTCTAAAAAAACACAATAACAACATCCATATTACCCTTCGGTTCAAGATCATGCACCATTAACATGATTTAAAATCCCGGAAACAATCATCTTATTACAACTTTATGTTATGCAATAGTTCATATTGTTCTTTGATCATAAATAATCATATATGTTAAATAGTTGACCTGAAAATCATATGTGTGATTAAAATTTGACTAAAATTTATTGTTTTGACTTTTGTTGATGATTTGGTTATGAATGAATTATGATTGTTAGCCACCGGTATAACTTATCAGTATACCTTTAACATATTATAATATCATGTTATCATGTATATGTATAGAATCATGTATATGTATAGAATATAATTTAATCATTCATGTTCAACCGCATTATTACTAACAATAACAAGGATCTAGAAATTATGAAATTCAAGATCCTAAAATTAAAAATAAATTTACATGTTCATCCTGTTCGAAAGTAATTAAAGAAGGAGTTTCTCGTTTAAAACAAAATTTAGTTGGAGTTTATAATGTTGTTTCTAAGTATTTTATGTCCTGACTTATTGACTTGTTTGTTTTACAAATAGATTATTTGCCTATTTTTTGTGACTTTGTGACTTATTTGTAAATTTATTGCATTTACTTGGTAATTTTTTTTAATTTACAACGTATAGATAATTTTTGTATTTTGAATACAAAAGCATCGCGTCCAAAATGCGCTCGCATTCGCAACACGCATCACGCATCGGCCTCTGGTACCTTTAACGCATCGGATCGCAAAACGCAATTTTAAACCAAGGTGGATAGTACTATGGGAATTGACGACCCCTACTCGGTTATCGGAAATAACCGGGGCGCACCATATTTGATTATCTCTAGGTAATTGGCTACTACCTCTGGGGGGGCAATTTTATTACTTACACCAGTAATTAGGTGTATGCAGTTAGTTTGTTGTCATGAGCTTAGTGCATATTAATCTGTTTTTCTATGGTAATAATCTCCGTTTTTCTCTGTTTTTAAGCATGTTTATCTCAGGTACTAACTAGGAAAATCTTGAAGGCACAGAGTGGACGGAAGGGGATGCTGGAAGTGGTGTTTTAAATAAAGTTATCATTTCTCAAACTTTTGAACTATCTTTTGTGTAACTTCAAAAATTGTGGTATTTTCTCTTGTGATCCAAAACATTGAGTTTTTATGAAATGGTAACAATCTTTTATTAAAAACGTCTTTTTAGATTCGTTTTCTATATCTTATGACTGTGATCCTCTAGGTAATACCCCAAATAGTCTTCCGCTGTTACATTATGATTTTGGGGGTGTTACAGATTGGTATCAGAGCCTTGGTTATAGAGAACCAACTTGTATTTTCAAAAAAAATTGGACTATAACCACGTTTTCAAATGGACCGTTTTACACCACCACTTCACGTCCTCGCGCCTACCATGCACTGATCACATGTATGAGATTCGCGGCATATGATACATGACTAGTAAAACTTTGCATGATAAAAATTTATAATGTTAACTTTCATTTAGTTAGGCATTTAGATTTGCGTGGCAGATTATGCACGACTAACTAAATCTTATTTACTGCATGACATTACTTATATTTAAATGCATATTTTCTTTTGGGTTGTTACAGTACCATGTCTTCTGCTTCACACCCTATTCATCTGACCTTTGACACCGAGATCGAGGACGCCATGTCCTCTACTACATGCGTGCTCGTGGCATTCGTTTGCACATGAGTCCCCAGCTGTGACATCTGGAGAGACTGAGCCCTTTGAGGAGGGTGAGGTCACTGCTACTCCACCTGCTCTGGTCATACCTGAGCGTTTGCCTGTTTTTGGTCCTCCTACCTATGACTAGTACCTTGAGTCAAAACAGTGGTTGTCCCCCTCGGATGTTGTATCTCAGTTACCCTCGCACACTGCTTCTGTGTCCTCCACCACTTCTCGCCCCTCATCACTACCTATTCGTCGAAGGCGAAAGCGAGCTAGGGTTCTCAAACCCTACGAGCCTAAGCCCTTCGGCAAGCCATTCCGATACCAAAAGGCTGGTGCGATCTTCATGCATACCGCTCGGAAACGAGTGGGAGCACCTACTACCTTTGTTCCACCTACTGGCATACCCTCATCTTCGGCTTTTCCACCATCAGCTTCATCTACATCACCACTACCTCCACCAAACCACCACTGCATCGGTTTATTCCCCAAAAAAAACTCAACTGATCTTATTAAAAAAATCAAAAAATATACAGAAAACCACATAAAAAAAATTATATGTCTGCATTATTTTTTTTTATAGTAATGATAAAAGCTAGAAACATGATTATAGCATTACAAACAATTTGGCAGCACATTTACGACAAGCTACTTTAACAAACCATCTTGATAGGCCAGTTGATGAAATGCCTGGTAATGTAACCAGACTTAAAGTCATGGAATATATTTTAAAGAAACACTTTTTTTTTTTTTTTTTTTTTTTTTTTTTTTTTTTTTTCCTTAAATTGTTTACATGCAAAGTTGAATTTAAATTTTCCCAATGTTTTGACAACACCGCAGGAGCATATGATTATTAGCATCTTGAATCAAATATGACACATCATATGGGCTCCTTGAGACAGGCTGTAAGGACAAACCAAAGTTCAGTTAACCTTAGCAAAGAACTGTGGTACAACAAAGTTATGCGAGACCGATTGTCAATCTAATTTCGACACTGGTGTGCTCATTGTTGGCCAATAATATGTTTCCTACATAGGTAAAGGTGCTCTCATTTATTGCATGATATATCTTAAATGCATGCGAGCCAAACCACTGCAAATCATTTCTTTACTTACAATCAAGCTTTGTTGATTGAATGGCACGTCAAACCTACGTTCATTTGTGCAATTTATTATTTATAGATCATCCTAGATCTGGCATGCCATTAAATCAACAAACCTGGAATTCAGCTGAAGGAACAGTCTAGAGTGGGTTGCTAGGTATGTGTCATTCTATTTTCTCAGGTCATCAAATGCTCGTATTTAAAAGCCTCTTATACAATAACAAGACTATTAATCTCTATTTGTTCTACTTTTGATACACATTCACTTAATGGCCATTCTTGTTTTGCTAAATTGTCGGTCCCCTATCCGTTAGTTTAGTAATTGTTTATGATAAGTGTCATCTAAGAAGCAGGATTGCTTATTTAAGATTTTAGCGTTCTTCACTTAAGCTGATGGATTACTTGCATGATAAAAGTTCACCTTGCGGGTTGGATTACCTTATTTTTGCCTTGAGGTTTGTTCACGAGATTTTTCACAACATGAACCATGTTGGATTGATACATGTTTTGGTTTCTCTTTGTTTTGTATAATATGGCCTTCAGTTAATTCTTTGATTCTTTAATGCAATAATATTATTCTGAACAACAATGTCACAATTGGGATCACTTGCAGGATAAAAAGCTTTGGCACACAGGGTTGGTCTACAGCTAAACCTATGTTAAGTTGATGGCGCGTGTTGTTTAGAGCTTATAATTCCATCAAGATCAAAGAGAAACACTAGCTGTGATTTTCGTAACAGATATGGCTGCCATTATGATGATGCCATTGCTTACCCTTTACTTCCATCCGAGGTAATAGATACTTAAACCTTGCTATCCCTACTGAGACAATAAGCTTAAACCTTAAAACACTTATTTCTGCTACATCAACGAAAAGACGTGTTCTGTTTTATATGAATCTTAATATTTCATTTTTAGGCGGCATTTAATTAAACTAAGTGTATGAGAAGACATGATTTCCTATTGCAGGATCAGCATAATTCTTTCCCGCTTTGTCAACATGCCTTGGTAACTGATTAGCATCAATATGAAAGTTCAAATGAGGCAAAGGAGGAGGCATAAAAAGATACGAAACAAGCTGATTGTGCAGTTTGCGCCTACAACAAATACAACTGGTAATTACAGCATTATCGATATTGAACATGCGATTATATTTTTTAGGCCTATAAATAATAGCATTATGATTGGAAAAACTAATTTGCAGTTATAAATTTGTGTTCAGATTTTGGTTTGCTTTTGGGTCTACTTCATGTGCCTTCTAAGATGTGTACTCGAATCGCTGATAATCTAAAAGAGCCCACCATCGATGAGGTTACGTTTGAGGTAATAATGACACCTGTAAGGAGAAAATTGTATGGTCAATCTAATTGTGCTTCAATCTAATGAGTTGATCTATTCTTCATAGGTTCAAGAATATCACTCACACTTGAGTACGAAAGTCACTTTTAGACATGTACACAATGTAAGACTGGAACAGTAGATGCAGCAGCCTACCGCCTCTATTGTTTTTAACAAAGTGTAACCAGGTAAAATTTACTCCATTCTTTGTTGCTCCAAAATGTTTTGTGTCGCCGCCATTCGCATGTCATGAATGTGTGCTTGAGAGTGTGTGTATGCAATATGCAATTCATAATTTGTCATGCCATATTGACTACTCTCAAGCCTTAACTGTAAAAATTGGGTTCACTATTTTTTAACCGCATAGCACATTAATCGATTCTTTTGATGAAATCGTAAACTTTCATTCACTATTTTTTCTTCAATCATGCACTGCACATCTGTGCATATTCCATTATTGAAATTTGATCATGCAAAGGCACTTAGCTGAGCCCTGTGTAATGCCTGATTTAATCACATCAAGACTGTATACATTGACCACTTTAATTCATTGTTTTTTCTTCAATCCTGTGCATTCTCTGCACATATTACATTCATAAACCAACCATTGATCTGAGATTGCACCTATAAAAAGGCTCTCTACCAAACACTCATGCACCAAAAAATAATCTGAAATAAAGCACAACATGAATTCCAACAAGAAAAAAGGTTTTTCTTTCTCATTTGCGTCTTTATATCAAAAGGTCAGACCATGAACACATACACTAATTTTTTATTTATTTATTTATTTATTTATTTATTTTTGTGTGTGCAGAGGTCATCTACATTTCAAGCACTGAATCAAGCTCAGGAAGTGCTGAACTTCCTGTGACATGGGAAGGCTACCTTCCATTTGATTATTGCGGCTCAGGCTCTACAAAAGAAGCTGCTAGGAGAATTAAAGCTCCTAATAAGCTTGGCCAGAAAACTGATGGTATCATGGATAAAACTCCAAAACAGCTTGCCAAATAGGCTTTTAAGGTGAGGATCAAGGTTCTTGGCCTTCCCAATGCTCATTTTTGTGAAGAAATAGGTATGAAACTATTTTCCAAAAATGGGTCAAAAGGGAAGGGCAAAAAGAATTGACAGTTACTCATGAATAATGTATGTTGGTCATTTCTGTATGGCTTAAATGCCATTGAATAAAGTTGTTGTGAGTCTGTTTTGTTTTTCACATGCCACTTCCATTGTGCTACCATAAATCTTTGTCCAGATTAACTCTTCCATTGGTATGGCTTTTGTTTTTATCATGGCATTGCTGCTGCAGTTTCCAATGAATGTTTCTGTTACACAAAAGTTTTTTGTTGATGTGTTGATGCTGCCGAAATGCGATTGTCTGAAACTTTTATATCATGATCATGGGTATTGATGTTAAGTTAATATGCACTTTATAACTATTTTCTTTGCACCCGTCTTTAAGAAAAAAAAACCACGGCAATGCGCGAGATCTCTAACTCGTGAAGTTTTATTGCATAAGTCTTAAAATCACATTACTTTTGTTGTCGATACAATATTGATGCATGTGTCTTACATCACTGAACAAAATTACAAGTTTTACATGTTAATACTCATGTGTTGTTCGTAGAACAACATTGAATACTACCTAGTAGTTTAATACATGGATTTAGGGCGCTTTGGTATGCACATTTTGGATTAAAGTAATGGAATTTTGTTAACAAATTTTTGGTATACTACCTTTGGCTTTAAAAGTGGGTGCACATGCATAATCTGAATCCCAACTACTAAAAGAATCTCTTATGTGAGCACTATAATTTTACACTATCTTAGTGTAAAATGAGAATATTTTGGAATATGCTTACACTATAAATATGTTCCTCCAATGTGTACACTAAAGTTTGCACTAAATATTGTTTTATATAATATATGGCAACAATATTAGTATATCAATGGATGATAAGGATATAATGGGATGTTTGGTACGCTAGAATGGAAAGATGAGAAAAGGAAAGGGGTTCATTCTCATGTTTGTTAGACATGAAGAATGGAAATGGGTAATAATTACCATTAATTATCATTCTATCTCCCATTTTGTTTCTTTAAAAAGTAGAAAAAGATAAGGAATCAGAATTTTAGAATGGCTATTTCTCTCTATCCATTCTCCAAAGAATGAAAAATCCCAAAGACAAAATATATATTTGTAATATGCATTGCATAATGCTTCACAAATCAAGAAGAAAAAACCCTAGAGCAACCAACTACTCATCCTCTTCAAACATAAATTGCATTATCCGTTGAGGTAAATATACTTTCTTATTCATATTAGTTTACACTTTTATGTATACTTTATCTTTAACAAAGTTCATGAATATTATATATGTTGCTAACGCAGTGTATGCAAGTCTTTGTAAATGTGTTTTATTTATTTGTATAACCCACATTATATCGTCATTCTTTCGCCTTAGATGGGAGGTGGAAGTGGTTTAAGGTTAGTCAATTATATTCTTATTTTAATTACCATAAAATGTCAATTACCGCTTAATACAAAAAATATTTATGTGTATGAAGGGTTGCTTAGGAGCCTTAGATGGAACATATGTTAAAGGTTAGGGTCCCTAAACTGAACGAAACCTTATCGTACAAGAAAGGGTGAAATTTGTACCAATGTTCCTGGTGTTTGCACAAGAGACCTTCAATTTATATACGTGTTAGCGGGATGAGAAGGGTATGTAGTAGATAGTGGCTTCGTGATGCTATTAGTAGGCCAAACGGTCTTAAAGTAACTCACGGTAGGTTATATTTCATACATAGACAATAACCAATTATAGTGCAATACCACTAAAACTTAACTAAGCTTATATGTTTGGACTTAATAGGAAACTACTACCTTTGCGATGCGGGTTATACAAACGGTGAAGTTTTTTTAACTCCTTATCGCGGTCAACGGTACCATTTTAATGATTGGAGTCATCCACGTACGACATCAAAAGAGTATGCGACACTATTCTGCCAGAAGTTGTATCGAGAGATGTTTTGGGTTTATTAAGGCTAGATGGTCCATTTTGCGTGATGTTTCATACCACCCACTAGATTCCATGCCACTGATAATAATTGCTTGTTATTTTATGCATAAGTTTATTTGCACAACAATGCGTGAGGATCCCCTTAATAATGAAGTACTAAACGATCACATGCAACATGAAGACGATCATGATAATGTCATTAACACCATAGAAACATCACAAGGATGGAGTGATCGTAGAGATACTCTTGCTAATGAAATGTTCAATGAGTGAAATGCGAGACATGCTCATTTATCATAACTTTTTTTAAGTTTACCTTATTAGTAAATTTTGTTCCAAACATTAATTAGAAGGTTGAGACTACTATGTATTATTTTTTTATCATGTTGGTATTTGATGAACTTGAAATGATTTTGGTAGCTTATTTGGTACCTGATGTTAGTTACGGGACTCTTGGTGGCCTATGTTTTTTAGCTATTTTTTATTAGTATACTTGTTAAAGACAATGCATTAGTCACTATCTTATATAGCTTGGTCTTTATGTAGCCTACTAATGTATATTTTTAGTCATTAGTTTAGTCTTTATGTAGCCTACTGATTGAAAAAATTGTTTTTACAGAAAATTCTCACATATGACCAAGTATCATGTTAGTTAAGATAACTTTTGTAAAAGAACTAAATAAGATAGGGAGTCACTTGGGCTACATTATTCATTAAATTATTTTTAGTAGTATCATGTGAGTTGTTGTGAGTTTTTATAATAAAGGTGTCACCTTAATTATTTTCAATTTTATCTCAGATCCATCATCTACGTACTAAGTTGTATGAAATGATCTTCATATATGAATGATTAGTCACTTTTTTAGTCTTTAGTTTAATCTTTATGTAGCCTACTTATGCGTTACTCATTTTGTTTAGCCTACTGATGTATTTTTTTAGTATAGCAAGTTCACTAACCTTGTATTTTACAAGTTGTATTTGCGTAGCCAACAATTGTATTTTTTAGCATAGTTGATTCTTTATGTAGCCAACAGTTGGTTATATTGCACAATTTCGTAAGTTCACTAACCTTGTATTTTACAAGTTTTTCATAGTAGATATGACGGATTAAATTTACCTAACGGTGCGTTAGATGCAAATGTAACTAGAGGTGCTTGGAAAAACAAAAGACAATGGACATTCGAGGAAGATTCAAAGCTAATTGATGCATTGTGGAGTTGCATGTATTAGATAAGTACTGTGTGCGTATAATGGATTCAAACCCGGATACGAAAAGGTGGTGCAAGCATTTTTGGATGTTAGTCTTTCTAATTCGGGTTTAAATGCAGTTCCTCATATCAAATCAAGGTTAAAAACTTGGTACGTACGTCAAGTAACATATATTATAAATATATGATAGCGAAACTCAACCGACCAATTTAGTCAATCCGCTCTCTAACCGAGAGTGAAAATCCCAAGCGGTCAAAGAAAGTCAAGCTATATATATTTCCAGAAGTAGTTGATATTCCCGGTCGTTTATTTCCCAACGAAGTGTGAAATAGAAAATCGGATTCGGTTCGTGATCGGGTGATTGAATAGTCGAGATATTTTGGATTTTGGTACTTAAAATAAAATTTATAAACTAGAAAGCACATAAAGCAAGAAAGCGAAGTACAAATAAGATCATCCGTCCCAACAAAGTAGTTAACTTCTTGTTGTTACACCAATTGAATGTTCATCTAAATATTGACTAATTCAATACCTTTTTCTAGACCATGTGTCTTAAGGTTAGGAGTGATTGAGGAGGATTGATTTTCAGTTTGTGTTGGAATTGGAATTAAGTCGCATCTTGGTTCATCTTGACCATCGAGGTGATTCTTGTTGTTTAGGAAATGGATCGGTGATTGGTTGTTCAAGATTATTATTATCAAATACCACTTATCATCTTTTACAAGTTAAACCTCCTTTCTTCATCTTCTTCAAACCAAAACACACACAAACACCTTTTAACCACATCATCTTTATCACACCTAATACATCAACAAAAGCGATTTTGTTAAAAAAGGTTTGTGTGTGTTTTTGTTAAGAAGATGAACAAAGGGGTTTAAGTAGAAAAGATAGAAGTGGGTTTTAACAACAACAACAACAACAACAATAATAATAATAATAACCGTTTCTTAATAGCAAAACTTGGTATATTTATCAAAATATAATCATGTTATGAAAGTTAAATTGTTATGGAGATGGATGGTTTTCCGAAAATACAGTAAGATGCAAAAAGTTGGGTTTTGGTAAATTTGGAACATAAGGCCTTATAGAAATGAGCATAAGCACTTCTGGATGAAAACTTGTTTCTAAAATGATATGAGTTTTTTAGCATAACGCTTCTGCATCTGGGCATAAGGCCTTCTAAAAAACATGATTTTTCTCATATTTTGAGTGTTAGGTCATACGCCCTTGCGCACTTGAGCATATGGCCTTCTGCCTAAATATATTTTTTTCACAAATTCTGACACCACACATTGCAAACGCGTCAAGTATGAGGCTAAGTGCGCGAATATTGGATATAAGTTTATCCCCTTTTCATTCTCTTCTTTTGAGGGACTTGAGAAGGATGCGGTGACCTTACTGAAGAAGATCCGAAAGTGCTATCTGTCTCAAGACATTGGGGCACGTGTTGCTATCTATATATTTACTAGGATTAACTTTGCTATAGTTAGAGGTCTGGGAGCCCAGATAGTATATCGGCTTCCTACTAATTTTTTGTTAATCTTATGTTCTAAGAAACCGATGTTATAAAATAATAATAATAAGACTAAAATACACGGTTGGTCCCTAAACTTGTCAATCCGCTTCGCGTTGCGACAAACCGGGGCATTATCATCGCCGGAGGTCCAAAACATGGGCTTTATATGCCAAACTCGTCCCTTGACCAATAACGCCGATGTCAACGTCTTGTTTCTGTTAGTTAGTGGAGGGTATTATAGTCCATACACATTTATACCTCACCTTAGTTAATTCTGAGAAAAGCTACCGTATACCATCTTGATCGTTTCCCTCCTTCGTCACACAACCCTCACACACACTTTAATAATAGCAGACAAGGAGCTTACTTTTACAGATGTAACTGATGATATGGTAAAATATGTGAAGGCAAAATATGGGGATACTTGGTTACAAGAAGATGAAATGTCTGATGATTTATGCAGATTTGCGAAAGAAGATGAAGTGATGAAAGGTTAGTCGGGTTTTTTATATTTGTGTGATTGGCATTTTAAGGGATGAGCATAAATAACTCTATTTTATTTGGCAAATCCGAGCAAAGGTCGTAATCTATCAAAAGAGGGATTATAGCAAGCTAAAGGTCTCGGCGATATGATTGAGTATACCAAGGCTACTTATGGGAATAAGTGGGATATAAGAGATGACATTGCTGATGTGATACTTGAATACTTGTGGGAAAAATATGGGAATAAGGAGTCTGAGAAAGGTTAGAGTTAATGTTTGCAAGCTAAGAAAGTTGTAATGGGTGAACTCTAATTTCTTTCTATTTTGTCTATCTTTCCAGATACTAACGTGAAAGGATATGAAGTTTATGTCATCATTATTTCAGACACATCTGATGATGAGTGTGGGAACATGTCTTCTAAGACCACTACTTTGAAAGGTTCCTCTTCCCAAGCGTCCAAGGCTTCCACTCCCAAGGTTGTACTTGGTCTTGTAGCGACTGTGGGATGCTCCAGCACAAATAGGAATGAGTGGTATGTGCCTCCCGCTAAGGACCTCAAGTCTCCCCCCATGAATATCAAATCTCCCATCAAGAAGTTCACATGTTATTTTAGTTGTTGATGTAATGAAGATGTATATTTTTGGTGATGATGGTTACCAAAACGATACTTGTTAACATGTATATTTTGCTTGATATGGTGTAATTAGGTGGTGGTGTATGTATATTTTGATTTCTTGTTTTCATTTTGTAGTTTGCGATTGCTTATGCGTTTAGGTGGGTGTTTGGGAAAACCCATTTTGACTTATAAGGTCAACATAAACCAAAATATTAGAGGAACCACAATCGAATTGTTAGTATTTAAAATCTCTTTGCTTGACTTATAAAGTCAATAGATTCAAAGTGTAACCAAAATTCAATTATTATAACAAAAGAAGCACACGATATCGCTTAAGCTACATTTAGATCGAAGACAACATAGCATTTCTTGCTAGGAATTCACCGCATTAAATGACTAGTAGGTGATCCATTTGGTGCATCGGTTGCAATTGGTTCAAGTGGTGTTTGTCTTGGGCGTTCTCCATTTGGTCTTCGATTCAGGGTGCTTCACGTGGTGTTTGGCTTGGCGCCTTCACTTGCTATTTCAAATTGTAGGTGGTTCACTTTCTTCTTCATCGCCCAAGGATGCACCAACACTAGTAGGTGCGTAAATATGTAGACCCATCACATATCCACCTATCTCCTGTGGTTGTGTTTTCCCTTGTAACACCATCTCTACCAAGATAAGATGTGTTTCCCTTATCTCAAGGCACACCGACAAACATACCACATGAAATCTCTATAAGGTGGACGCCTTGCAAAAAGGTCAATCCAAATTGTTTTCACTTTCAACCCAACAGTCAATGCATACCATTTGACAACCATTTTTTGCATCCATGGTAATAATATGTTGGTATGATAAAGCATTGATGACTTCAGATGTATTATATAAGTAGATGGGAGTTGTGGTTGTTGAACAAGTAGATAGGAGTAAAGACAACATAAATTCTTAAAATATAGTCAACTTATAAAGTCAAAATAACAAAAACATGTTCAAACATGATATTTTCGAAATTACAAATGGCTAGAAGGTAGAAGCCTACAACCATAGAACACCACTCAACATCTTTTATCCAACACATATGGATTTCTTGGATATAACTCCTCACGACACTCCATAGTAAGTCGCCTCGACTCTCGCATCTTCAAGCCAAATTTTCCTCTCCTTTCCTCATCAATTCTTTTGTACATTCTCTTCTCTTCCAAAACTCATGGAATGCTTCTTCATCCAACCTTGACTGCTCTTCATCTTCCTCCAAAATTGTGTGTTCTTCTTTTTGATCATAAAGAGCTTCAAGAAACTCTTGTTCCATAGTCTTCCTTATATCGTCTTCATCCATCCACCACAAAAGTAATACATTTGCACATCAACTAGAATGTAAACACACAAGAACAATCGTTAAGAAAATGACAATTAAATGAATACTTGTTGCCTTCTGCCATCACAATGCCTTTTTCTACCTCGAACCTTAGTTTCCTTTGTTGGTTTTGGTACTTGATCCTTGTGACATCTAGACTTATTATGTCCAACAGTCTGACAATTGGAGATTTCATGTGGTATGTTTGTCCCCTATAGTCTTAAACATAAAGCCTCAATTCATAAAATGTGAGAATAAAGTGCTTCCTATAACTTAATGCAAATGTGAGGACATGATAGGGGACTAAAACCTTAGTCCCCTATAGTCTTAAACTGTTTGAGCAAGGACCATAGTTCTACCAACACCCGATACAATCAAAACCGATATAACAACTATCTTAGACGAATACAACAATTAACAAATTAAAACACTAGAACATAACATATTGATTCATTAATTTTATATTAAACATTAAATATTCAGTACATATTTTTCCAAAAAAAAAAGGAAAACATAACCACTTCATTTCCTTCTCAACACTGTGTCTTCCTAAGATCATCAAGGAAGTTGTTCCTATCACAAACATGTGAGAGAGTTTGATGATCATCCTCCTTATCTCCAACGCCTTCAAGACATTAGCCTTTTGCTTGTTGCAAAGATCCTTAAGAACCTTGTAGTTCATCACTGTAGTTCAAAAGCCTTCGAGCTCAGAGATGTATTCTTGGGTTTCCTTCATACCAAGAATCAAGTCACTCAAAGTGTTTTGGAGGCCATTAGCAATTTTGATGTCCTTATCGTTTTCTCTCTGATAAAAGATAGAAATCAAGTCAAACATGTAGTCGACTACGAAGCTTTGGCGATTTCTTGAAGAAGTGGAAGTCGACCATTGGGAGGTTGTTGAGATTTTGTTAGATATGTTTTTTTGATTGTTGGTATGCAAATGGTATAGGTTATTAACCCATAAATACCAAAACCAACGGACGTTCCAAATTTAGGGACTAATTGTGAAGTTAGTAAAAGAGAAATAGTCAAGTTTGTGTGAGAAAAATACGCGGAATTTTAAGTGCAAAAATGGCTAATCGACCAAATTCGGGGACCAAGTGTGACATTTGAAACTTGTTACCTGCAACTTGACCTTTGCCTTCCTTGATAGGCTTATATACAATTAATGTGTTGGGAAACACCAAAACAACCCAACTAACAAGATCCGAAACAATAAACACTATCATAATAACCCGACCCAATTAACAAAACCCAATCAAACCAAACCTAACATACATCCACACTCACATCTTGAAAACACATCTAGTCTCGTAAAAACAAAAAATAACAATGAAGGATGAAGCATATTCGTCTCAACTTTTAAGGATGTGAAGGAAGAAGAAGAATGTGAGGTCTGCTCGTAATCCACCATAATGAAGTTTTTGATTATAACCCACTCGGTATGAAGGAGGTTCATTAATTAACTGTGTGCCTTTACCGGTGATAGGGATATATTTAGTTCAAGCCTTGATAATGTGTTATCGAGATTAATGAACAAAATGGGCTTTGTTTATCTCGTGATCCTAAAGAATCCCTAGAAAATTGTTTGTATTTGATTCATCTTGATGTTGATGTTCATACTTTGTTTGGAATGGCTAAAACACATGAGTCAGTTGATATCTTCGTTGCCCACAAGCCCTAAGAGTTACCACAATTTTACTTAAAAAACATCAGTTTTGAAGTTGTGGGTTGGGTAGAGCAGGATGCTAACTTTAGAATGCTTAGTCCAATGCCTTTTAGGACTAGACGTCAATGGCACGGGATAGATAAGAAAAAAATACAGGGGAGTGGAACCAAGACACCAATAGTGAAAGGTGGTATTGTAATCAAAGAAGAAGAAGGGGTTGTAGCTAAAAAAAGGTAGAAAATTAAAGGAAAAGGAAAAGGAAAGCTGGTTGAGGAAGAGGATGTTTTGCCCAGAAAAAAGGGGAAAGAAGTTGTTCAAGAACTTAAGCGAGGTTTAGATGGGAAGAGGAAGGCTAAAATGGTTGAGTTTGCAGGGTTTGATGTTGAGAACTTGCTCGGTTTTGATGGGAAGGGGAAGGCTAAAAGGGTTGGTGGTGGTCTTGCATCTTGATGTTTCTAGCGGTGTTAAGATACCCTTTAGAGCAAAGAAAAGATTACAAGCTGCGTCCTAGCACCTGTTTCGCCCAAAGGCGACCCTAGGTGATGTTTGATGATGAATACCATGTCATGTGTTTAATTTCATTGTCGTAATAAAGATGCAGACCTAACTTATATGTTTGTTGTTTGTATACTTGTTTTTGCAGACAAGGTAGCAGTAGCATCATCAATTTAGGGTTTATGTTTTGTGGGTTCAACAGTTTATGGATAACGATCAGAGCTGTGTAGATCATTTGAAGATTCAGCAGTTGAACGTTTTGAAGTTGGGCCCAAATTCATCTTTTATATTTTGTGAAATGTCAGTATAACCATGTATCAGACAATGACTCCGTAGTATTAGTTATTTTCCAGTTTCATCAAACACTGAACATATAGTTGACTGTTATAAGTCAACTAGCTAAGTAGTTGGTAATGTATAAATTTGTTTGTTTGTCCTGGGTAAAATTTTGTGAGCTCATACATTATTTACAGTTGATTTTTATGAAGTCATACTTAAGTGGTCGTATATCTTGGTATAATTTGTTCAAACAATAACCCCTTTATGTGTTGGTGGAATAGTCTTGGGTTAGAATTAACTAAGGTGAGGTATAAATGTGTATGGACTATAATACCCTCCACTAACTAACAGAAACAAGACGTTGACATCGGCGTTATTGGTCAAGGGACGAGTTTGGCATATAAAGCCCATGTTTTGGACCTCCGGCGATGATAATGCCCAGGTTTGTCCCAACGCGAAGCGGATTAACAAGTTTAGGGATCAACCGTGTATTTTAGTCTAATAATAATAAGAGTAAAATTCAAAATACATCTTTGCGATTTACCCCGTTTCACACTATACATCACATCCCTAAAAGTTTTGACAGATACATCACTACGTTAATGAACATTAACCGCCGTACATCTCTCAGTTAAAACGAGCAGGTTTGCCCGCGCGTTGCTGCTGGGCGGCCGTGTTTATGTTTATTAGAATAATGTTAACATTTTTTTGAGTAAGCAATGGGGTAGTCACAGTACCTAACAAAAGAGTAGACATGAGACACATATTTAAAAACTACATACTCGTATGGGAATATGATGTTCATATAAACTACAAAGTTTAAAGTTATCATTCCTAATGGCATATGTACATGCCAAACATTTTGCTATTCATATAGAACAAAATTATACCAGAATGAGAGTTTCTTTATATTATGAATACATGTTTTCAGAAGTTTGTACATCTCATTTGAGTACCCAAACACACCCATCTCGGCCTCCATTTCGTCCTTCAATCCGACATCCATTTCAGCCCCAAAAATGACCCATTTTAATCCCCATTTCATCCCAATATATAGACTGACTTGTAGAGAGAGACCCTCACACCCATTTCACTCCATTTCATCATAAAAATCACCCATGTCAGCATCCACTGTAGCCCCCATATCAGCACCCAAACACACCCATCTCAACCCAGGCCCGAGCGTAACTCATTTTAGCCTGCAAACGCAACCATGTCAGTCCCCATTTCATCACCCAATCTTAAGAATGTACTGCAAAACAAATACACAAAGTATTAAACAGTTTCTAATTTGAAACACGACAATTTAGTATGTCTTTGAATCATTGGGCTAGGTTTGAAATCTGAGGACCATTTTTCAATCCAAGTTTAAAAGAATACTATAATTTACTAAAAAGTGATATTAGTCTAATGATACCGAAACTAAGGTGAAGTATTGCAAGTAGATTGACGCCTAGTATTGTACCACAATCTCAGAGAAATCAGAGTCATTTACCTATATGGTTGAGCAGCCTCACTGAACAACTATATATGTACATCCCCACCATTCCATATTTCTGTTGTCACAGTCCCTTTTGCTACATCCAAACCGAGACCGTTCAGCACCTTCATCTGCAGGAACAGTCCAATTGAATTCTTAACTATAATATATAAAATTTACCTGCTTATCCAATTGAATTCTTAACTGAATTAGCATCAAGTCAAGCGAAATTGAAGGTTACTTTCGAGCACAAAAGTATGATGATATATGTAACCATCTTGACAAATGCAGCAAAAAAAATTGAAATGATGAAAAAAAAAAAAAAAAAAAAAACTTGTGAATATCTCATGCGTAGCGCTTCTTGTACAACGAATATTTTATTTACAATATAACGCAAGAGGGTTTACCTTTACATTTACACATACCTATGCTTACATAGATGATGTTTAGCAAAGTAAGCGAACTCATCAGAACTCGCATATTACGAGATCGCGGAAAAAAAAATATCAAAAACCTATGAACAATGAATCCCAAACACCCCATTAACATCTTAACTATAACATACCAACGTAATACAGATTGAGTTAACCTCCATTTGTAGTAGACCATGTTGATAAAACTGAAGTTAACAGAACAATCCAAATAAGTAAAGCCCACCCTGCTCATTGATTATAATGATTTCCAGGTTAACTAAAATTTGTACATGTGTATGCACATTTGGGTTTGACAAAATTGTATACAAATATTAAGCTATCGCAGCCATCAATCATTAGTAAACTACTAATAATGACAGTTACAAATAAACCATAATATATCAAATACATACATGTTGCAAGCTCGGGTTATTAACATGTTTTTGGACATCGTGGCAAACATAACAACCTCAAGTGATTGCATTTAAAGGCGATTCTTGATGCCTCATTGCGATCGCCATTGGTTATCTTTAAAGGTTGTTTGGCCACTGGGTAATTATAAAGATTAGCTCTAGCACAAACTGTACATACATATTTTTTGTACTCATGCAGCTTTTGTGGCTATATTTAGTTCATTGACTATTTATAAAGTCAAAGAATGATAATGAAAAAACACAACTTCATTAAAAGAAACAGTAAAATAAATTTTAGCAATTGCAGAAACCAATTTTCAGTAAGAAGAAATTATGTTTTCAGCTGTTAATGTTTCTAGTCCACCCAAACCGTCGTTCCAAAGGCGAAACATCCAATAAGGAAATTAGACAGTACAATATACCTGGCTGTAACAAATAAGTCCCTACCTGGCTAGAAGTGGTGGGCCATCATTGTCGCCAAAAGATAAATCCCTACTCGTAGGCCTTGTATAATAAGCAAGAAATTAGAGGCGAATAAGTAAGAAAGAAAGGAAACTTCCAGAAAACCTTTGGTCGTCGAGTGCTGACATCTATCTTTTTCATGCGAATTGCTACAACCCACCTTTACTCCTCACTCATACCTAAAACAATAACAATTATCAGTATATTAGTATAAGGTAAAATGTAATCTTAACATTCAAAAACCGGAAAAAATAGTGTTGTTGGCAGCATGAATGGAATATCATGCAGTTAATAAATTATGGATAAAATATTTTACTACATGTACTGATTATTGATAAAATGGAACAAAATCACACACAAAAGATTTTCTTCAAAGTGCTAACATACTACGACATCATACTTGAAAAGCGAAGCTACCTTATTCAAGATCCCTTGTGCGTTTCTCTATCTTACGTTTGATTACTTTTTTCTCAAAATAATTTTATCAAGCTTGTTTGCTTATGAGTGTGGCTTATTTTCATCATGTGTCACAAACACTTTTTGCCTTGTTCTTTTATAAAGGATCATGATCCACACATACCTTTTTGTCTATTTAAATCCAAAATACTATCTTGTGCGACTTTCAACAGGTACTCTCTATCTCCTTTTCTACAGCTCACAATCATTACCAACAGTTCCAAGATGGGCGGGTTCGGTGGGAGGGTGTCGTTCAGAATACCTATCATAATTAGTCACCTGGTTAATCAGCATTTCACCCGAACACAACTCCGTCACCACACTCGGATGCCCTGACAGCTATTGCATAATCTGAACCTCCCTGTGAACCATGTCTTCCCCTTTCACCAGTGTCTTATCCGGAAACTCCACACATCTATCCTTACACCTATACAATAAAAGGTTCACATTAAACATGATTACATGTATTCTTTGTATATCACAGTTTTTATATACATACACATCAAAGATCCAAATCACAACACACCTTCAGATAGTGATTGCGATTGCTAGTTGCTCCTTTGTGGGGTATGTAACTTTAAGTTTTCCTCTTCTCACACATCAGCAATGTGCACTACATGAGATGTTCATGACATATAAGTTTTTTTTAGAAAACCATAGTTGCGTTTGCAAGAACAAAGTTACAGGACAACAAATAAATGCACAAAACCTAAATATCTGAATATACCTTGACCAATTGGTTGTCATTTTTTTGCCCCTTAAGTATGGCTATTGGCTACTCGTGCGTGACTTTGTATGATTATTATGTGTGTTCTGAAAGATTCCTGTCGCCAAAAAAAAAAAAAAAAGGTAACAATAAAGTTAGTAAATAGTATTGTTTGTATACCATAATCATTATATACGTACATAAAAACCTCGGCCCGAACGCACCTTCAGATGTGGATGTCTCATACCGATCGGCCCCTGATCAAGTTGTCCAATAAGTCAAGGCATGACTTTCAATTTTCTGATTATCATTTTCATAAGCATGCATACCTGTTTAATAAGCAATTCCAAACACCATTTTCATGAATTTATGTCAATCAAATTACAAATATGTACTCCTACAAATAAGCATGAGCAGGAAGAATTAGTAAGCCGAAAGACACTTATCACTAACCGAAATGCAGAAGTTAGGTCTTAATACCACATCAAATTTAGCTATCCATGGAAATTGTTTAAAAGAAAGCCTGATCACGAATTCACAGTAGAGGTACTTCCTGGTTTCAATTCAGATAATCGAATCCTTCAACTTTAATCATTAACCTTCTTCTTCCGCCTAATTAATTTTCAGCATCGTGTTTTTCCTGCCAATGATTCAAAATGTATACAAAATGCACGTAAGGTAACTGAACTTATTGAAGGGGTGTTTGGGCATACCTATTACCTGTTCATTTGTTATCTTTCTCAAAGGTGAACTACCTCCAATAGAGGCATACGCTTCTTTACTATATGAAACCCACCCAGTGAACTTTACTTGTATCAGTTACAACTAAAGCGTAAATGCTTCTGCAACTCAATTACTATACTACTGTGCATTATGAACAAAAACACAGTGATAGTGCAAAATAGGTAACCTAACGGATCTGCGATGGCGATCATATCTTGATATGCCAATGTAGCAACAATGTGATTATACTACACAATAACTATAGAATCATTAAACCAATCAACTAAAAGAACTAAACTTTAGTAATAAAAAAAATACTTTATTCAAACTTTGTGTAATCTATGTCAAGCAGTTACCTGCATGATTTACATTCTTCAGAATCCAATATTTTGCTTCATGGTTGACCTCGTAAGCTTGTAAAGCCGTTGTTCCATCCTCGATTAGACCATTAGATGAAGCAAAATCTCGTATTTTTCACCAACAAAATCCTGAACCCAAAAAAAAAAACAATGCTCGTATTAATATAAAAAAGTGTTTCTACCTTCATCTTCATGGCCATTTCCTTCATGGTTGACCTCGTAAGCTTGTAAAGCCGTTGTTCCATCCTCGATTAGACCATTAGATGAAGCAAAATCTCGTATTTTTCACCCGCTTAATCCTGAACCCAAAAAAAAACAATGCTCTTATTAATATAAAAAAGTGTTTCTACCTTCATCTTCATGGCCATTTCTCATTCTCGTAATCTCCCTAAAATAAATAAATAAATAAATAATAGACCTAACCCTTAGCATTCTATAATTAATCTCATCGTTTTTGCTCATCTTCATCTTCATCCACATGTCTCATTCTCCACACCCGTAGAACCTGCTTCAAAACAAAATTAGCAATTTTTTTCATACTCATTTGAATAGCATCAAAACCTAAATGAGAAACATTATAAAAAAGGAAACAGTAAAAAAAAGAAAACAGACCATTAACAGCCGGTGCCATATCCGGAACCCAAAATTAAGTCACCTACAATATTGCACCACATAGAAAGGTAAAAAAACATAAGAAAAATGTAGAACCTTGTGAGCAGATTGTAACATGATAAGGACTTTCCAAGAAACTTGATCGGAGGTTTTATTTTTTAGCAATACTGCGCCTTTCATATAGATATGAATCTTGTTATTACGGAAAGCGGAATGAATAGCCACCAATCGAAACTATATGATGGTTTGATATGTGAAAGATTTGTGTGAAGATGAATGAGTGGAGAAGAATGATCTAGAGAAAAAGTGAGGCGGTGAACTTTTTGGGTTTTAGTAATTAGTTAAGCGTATTTTGTACTACGATATAGTATAACTAGGCGGGCTAGCTTCATAATATTACTTGATGTATTATAACCGGACGTAAATAGATCATGAATAACGCAAAATATCTTAATCACAAAATTATTTTTTTTAAAAGGAAACCATTCATGTAAAAGGGAGCTTGGTATTGCACCTCAAAAGAGCATGCAACAAATTATAAAGAATACCAACGTATAATTGCCAAATGAAGAAAAATCAAATGTGAGGCTCATATATGAAATATTAACAGTTACTACACAATTTTGCATAGAGCTAATTCCCCAACTAGGCCAAAAAGTCAACCATGGTCCCTTTTGTGGTCACTTTCATGTGCTTTTTCTCATTTTGGTCATGCTCGACTGCTCAACTCCACCACTTTTTTGACATGTGTCACTGCAAGTACAAAAGTTAGGTGGAAATAATTTATTGCCTTTTGCTTAAATGACAAATATACCCTTAATCACATATATAAATACCCACCCTCATCTTCTTATTCTCTCTCTTTCAAACCCAGATTCCGGCCACCTTCATCACAGATTCCGGCCAACCACCACTGCTCAACCACCCCTGGTCAACCACCCCTGCTCAACCACCCATGCTCAACCACCACTCCGACTACAATCACAAAAAAATTGTCTCTTTTTTACCAGATCCGGCAACATCCAAGGCAAAGGAAAAAAAAAGCTAGTGTCTTTGTGATAATAAGATAACATAACCGGATAATAAAATAAAAATATGTATTAGATCAAGAAAAAATAAAAATACGTTTCATCCAAAGAGAAATCACCACAAAAATGATTCAAAATCAAATATTATTTTTATTACTAGAAACACAATGATTCAAAATCACCGCAAAATGATTCAAACGTATTTTTATTACCCAGAATAAAAAATGATAAGATGAGGCTCAGATCTGTTTTACCATCAGATCAAGAGGAACAATCCGCCATGGCTGCAATAATAAATAAGTTGCCAAGCCAAGATACGGATAATCTCAACTTGACCCGATTTGACCCGTTTCACATTTGTTCAATCATCACAGCCTCTAATATACTTGTTCAATCATCACTAATCTCAAAAAATTCTGACCCATCATGACCCATCACGATAACTCAGATATTAATGGTGGAGACGGATCTGAGATCTAGTAGCATGAAAAAGTGGTGGTGGGTGGAGTATATAGATTATATGTTGCTTTAAATCCGACCCTCACTAAGACACGAATCGAGATCTACTATTTTGAGTTTACATTTATATGAAAAGAGAGGATAAGATTGATTATATGTGGTGGTGGATGAAAAGAGAGGATGAGATTGATTATATGTGGTGGTGGGTGGGTAGGTAGGTGGAAGGGTATTTTAGACATTTAATAAAAGTACCCTAAATTAATAATATAATCAGGTGTACTTTAAATATTAAAAAATTGACATGTGTCACAAAAGTGATGGAGTTGAGCAGTCGAGCAGTCGAGCATGACCAAAATGGGAAAGGGCAAATGAAAGTGACCACAAAAGGGACCATGGTTGACTTTTTGACCTAGTTTGGGAATTTTCTCTTTTGCATATTACTTGATGACGTTACAACGAAAAGAAATTGTCATATTCCTACAATAGCACCCTCGTTAACTCAAAGAAATTTAAGGCGTCCAGTTGCATTGTCAATCTGCTGCATTTTGTGAACAATAAAAGTACAAGTGGCATGACCCTTACAGAAGGCATATATGATGTAACGATTATGGTAACTCATCACATTCTCCGAAGAATCACGGCTTTTATGAAAAGAACCACACCCAAAAACAGCCACAACTTCTGTTTGTTTTATTAATTCCTCCACGAATTCAACCTAAAGAATCAATTACAATTAAAGTCATTCGATCCTCAAACGTATAAATGTATATTAAAAAAAGCATTAAAAAAGAGAACATACATCAGTAAGTTTGCAAATCTCATAAAATATGGCAAAATATGAAAATGGATCCCAATGGTTTAAACTGAACATTGAACCCCACCTCGCCAAGTAACTTCAACACGAAAACTCTTTTTAATTCATAATCCCAATAATCATAAATGGACCTAGAATGATGAATTAAATTGTTTGTTCATTGTAATGTTCTTACTCGTATCATAAATGGACCAATAATCATAAAGTTCTTACACTATGTAGGAGCAGAATCTGCAACTTTAAATGCAACGCAAGATGGACCTATTTCCCACCCAACCCTCCAACCTGATACACAAGAGATAAGTACTTAGTAGACGTGTCATGATGAGCGGGTCATGCAATGGGTCAAAATAGGTTTGGTTTGGAAGAGTTAATTTACGTGTCACACTATAAGTCTTAGATAAGGAAGATGTGATGATGGTCCACATTTGCATTTCTGGTAGTGAGTCACGGCTAGGGATGAGCTCGGGACTTGTACCATACCGAACCGACACCGTTTTGGTGGTACCGTTCTTTTTCCCGACCCAAAAAAAAGGTACCATTCCCGGAACCGAGTACATGTCCGGTGCTGGTTCCGGTGCCAGTACCAGGTAGAGGTTTTTCGGTACACTCCCGTTTAAGAACCGAATTCCTTTAAAGTTAAACTTTCCAAGTATTTTCCCAGTTAACTATTGTGTTTATTGATAATTTGATCTTTTGATGCATCAGTTGATAAAAAGAAAGCCATTATGAATATGAAATCAATGGCCAGAATGTATACATCATATAAGATGTCCTTGTTTCAATACTTATGGCCCATGTAACTGGATGATGTGCACTATAGGTCTCGTCTCGTTAGTATTGTCATGCAGTCATGCAATACAGATTTAATCTTGTTAGCATTCTCATGCAAATGATTAACTTAAATCTTATATTTTACACTCTAAATGCCCCATAATAAGAACGGAGGTCTCTTAAACAAAGATTATTTACATGAAAAAATTGGCTTTTGTATTCCGGTACCAAAACCGGGATTTCCCGTCTTTTTTCCGTACCGAATTAATGGTACCGAATTTTTTTAGCTTGTTCTATAATCCCGGTACCGTACCGGGTATGTTGTACCGGTACCGGTACGGTTCCGGTGCCGTACCGTTTTTTCGGTACTCATGCTCATCCCTAGGCACGGCTTATATGTAGTTCTTTGCCGTATATTATATGCTCGTAAACCTGCATAAACGTTTTCGGAGATAATAAAGTTGCATACAATTAAGATATCATCTAGGCTACCAATAAGTAAATAAGCAATAAAAAATTATAAAGTTATCATACTTCATCAGTAACAGTTATGCAGTCTTTGTTCTGCAATATTCAGCAATAATCTTGAGTTTTTCAAGAGTATCGCTCAACGTATTTTCATTCTATTGCACAATGGTAATAAGCGGCCGCAACAAAATCATTACTATGACACACAAGTGCAAACGACAATGTTGGAAACAGGAATAAAATGAGAAATGGTAAAAGAGGACTTGCCTTGGTTTTTCTATTTGCAAATGCAACACCGTCACCTTCAAATGTATCTTCCGGGATAATGAAACTCTCGACATCACTTGCAAGTATGCAAACATTTGTTCGAGAATCATATATTAAGTATTATGGTGCATTAGCTAAGCCAGCGAGCACACCTGGCAAGAATATATATCCCAACTATTTGTAAGATTAGTAAAGCAACAATTTAGATGTACGTTTTATATTTCTCCTTCTATTAAAGCAACAATTAAGATTAGTAAAGAACAATGTCGTGAATTGGTTTACATGCTTACCTGTTATATTTCTCTTTCTGTGGAGATGTATCCAACGATGTTGTAGCGGAAAATAACCTGCAGATTATAGAAACTAATGTTAGTTGTGTAATCTGATTATCGATTCATAAAGAGAAAAGTCACAACTTCAAGCTTTCTAGCCTTTGTCAAACATTTATATATTACAAAGCTAGCCAGACATTACAATAACTATTAGTATTATAGTATAATCGTGTGATTGATAACACTAATATGCAAACCTTAAGTAGATGTAACATAGCCATCCTGCGAGAAGCTGTTTTGTTAAGTTATTCTATTACATGATATTTAAGGCGCTCCAAGCATATCACCATCACTGCAGAGCAAAAAATAATTAGTCCTCCACCAATGAAAATGAAAAAATGCATATATTGCTTATTTTTCTAACCATAACTTTTGTGTTCATTGTTATTGGTTATTGTTGATGAATATTCCCAATGCCTGGGTTATGAGGCATGAGAAAAAGTTCAACAACCTTTGAAGAAACACTATAGGTTTCCTATATTTGTGCCATCATAAACAAAGAAACATGATTACTTGAATAAACATGACTAAAAAACACATTATATAACAAACGTAAAAGTAAGTTATTACCTTCATTTAGTCATAATTAATCTCCTAAAAACCTTCATTTTAGCGAATTAAAAACAATGACTTGTTAATCAGAACCCTATACGGGGAAGATGTGGTTTAAGGTTTAGGTTTCAGTGGATGAAAATGATGGAATTGAATGATTTAGGGTTTTGAATTTGATTTGACAATTACATATCCAATAAAGTAAACAACATAAACATGGTATTGATTTTTAGGAGGAGCGTAATTTGAGAATTGTTTTAGGAAATGCGTGTGAAAAGGGGAGTCAGTTACAAAGTTTGACTGATATTGATGAGGAGAAACAAGTTATCAGTTAGGGAATGTAACTTTGTAGCACAACTTGTGACCTGATCCAGTGGTTGAGTCGCTTGTGTTTGGATCTCTAAACCCGAGTTCCAATCTTGCAAGTGACAATATTTTTTAATTATGTAGCCGAATGTTGTGCCCTGTGAGCATTTCCATGTCAGCATTAATGTGCCATGTAAGCATTAGTGACGTGTCATGCTTAGTCCCATATATATGTATAGATACATTGGTGGAGCATGAGCGATGTGAAGGCAACACACATTGACCAATAGGAATTTGCCATACACTTAATTTGTGTACTACAATTTGTATATTAATGAAATAGACCAATAAGATTTGGACAACATAGTGTATATTAGATGTATTTGTATACACCCCCCCACTCCTAATAGTATATATATATAATGAGGACCGACAAAATTTCTTTGTTATCTCTTAACGTGATAGAATATATTTACACTGTTAGTCCTCAGGACTGGCAGTATTTGCACTGTTGACCCTTTTTTTGAAATAAACTAAAACAGTGGTAGGGCTCGAACCCGGGTCTGGATGCCCACAAATCAACGAACCAACCACTGAACTACGTATCCAGTGGTGCAAGTGTACCAAAATATATTGGTTTTAACATTTGTTTTTCGAATTTATCCATTTTTATCCATTTTTGAACGTTTTATTGATTTTTGTTTGTTTATATCCGGTTTTTGTACGTTTTATCCGTTTTTGTACGTCTTCATCTGTCTTTTGTACGTTTTATCCAGTTTATTTTCCATTTTTGTACGTTTTTATTCATTTTTTGCACCGTTTATCCGTTTTTTGTATGTTTTTATCAGCTTTTATTCATTTTTTGTACGTTTTAGTACGTTTTATCCAATTGTTTTACATTTTATCCGTTTTTGTCTTTTTTGTACGTTTTACCCGATTTTTTGCATTATTTATCCGTTTTTTGCACAGTGTATCCCTTTTTTGTACGTTTTTGTCCATTTTTTTACTTTTGTATCCGGTTTTTTTTACGTTTTTATCCATTTTTTGCACGTTTTATCCGGTTTAGTGCGTTTTATCCAATTTTTTTTTACGTTTTTGTCAATTTTTTGTACGTTTTATCCCCTTTTTATACCTTTTTATCCGTTTTTCTATGGTTTTGCACGTTTTAATCATTTTTTATTTATTTATGTTTTTGTCCTTGTTTTGTACGCTTTATCCGTTTTTTTATATTTTTATCCATTTTTTTTGTAGGTTTTATCCGTTTTTGTACGTTTTATCCGTTTTTATATGCTTTTATATTTTTTGTACGTTTTTCCTTTTTTTCGATTTATTTTGTACATTTTTATGGTATTATTCATTTTTTGTGGGTTTTATCCTTTTTTGTACGTTTTTATCCATTTTGTAGGTTTTATTCATTTTTTTTGTTTTGTACGTGTTTATCCATTTTTGTACGCTTTTATCCATTTTTGTACGTTTTGAACCATTTTTGTTTGTTTTTGTCCATTTTTTCTACGCTTTATCCGTTTTTGTACGTACAAAAACGGATAAAAGGTATAAAAAATAGATAAAACATATAAAAGCAGATAAGGTATAAAAAACGGATAAAACGTACAAAAAATGGATAAGAACGTCCAAAAAATGGAAAAAAAGTTAAAAAACGGGGGAAAAGCTGATAAAAAGGGGGAAAACGTACAAAAAATGGATAAATACATAGAAAACGTATAAAAAATGGATAAAGACGTACATAATGGATAAAATCGTATAAAACGTACAAAAAACAGAAAAATACGTACAAAAATGGATGAAAACGTACAAAATTGATAAAAACATATAAAACCAGATAAAACGTACAAAAATGGATAAAACCTACAAAAAAAGGATGAAAACATAAAAAGACGGATGAAATGTAAAAACAACGGACAAAAACGTACAAAATATGGATAAATGGTGCAAAAGACGAATAAAACGTAAAAAAACGGATAAAACCAACAAAAAAATGGATGAACACGTAAAAATACGGGTAAAACGTACAAAAAAGAACAAAAATGTACAAAAACGGATAAAAACAAACAAAAATGAATAAAACGTACAAAAACGGATAAACTTGAAAAACAAAGGTTAAAACAAATATATTTTTGTACACTTGCACCACTCGACGCGTAGTCCAATGGTTGGTTCACTTCTAGACCTGCTACCCCTTTTTTAGTTTATATCAAAAAAGGACTAACAACGCAAATATTATCAGTCCTAAAGACTAATAGTGTAAATATAGTCTATCACGTTAAGAGATAACGGATAAATAATTTGCAATCCGTCCTCATTTTAACCGAGAGATGTATGGTGTTTAACATTCATTAACGGAGTGATGTATCATCAAAACTTTTGAGAGTATGTTGTATATTATGAAAAGGGTAAACCACATAGATGTATTTTGAGTTTACTTTAATAATAATAATAATAATAATAATAATAATAATAATAATAATAATAATAATAATAATAATAATAATAATAATAATAATAATAATAATAATAATATTAAAGTGATGTTTATTATATAATAAAATAATAATAATATCATCAAAATTTTGCCTTTCTCTTCAAGCTTGGTATTTGGATGATGGCACTATTATTGGGGATACTTTGGTCGTGAGGAAAGTTTTAGAGCTTATCATGGTTGAGGGGCCTCGATGCGGTTTGCACCTCAATGTTGATAAAACTGAGATTTTTTGGCCTAAGGAAGACCCCAAAAGTAGGTATGTGGGTGTTTTCCCGCCTAATATTACCCGACCTTTACACGGTGTTAAATTGCTGGGCGGGCCCGCTAGTGTGGACTTTAATTTTAGTAGTGAGCTTGTTATGAAAAGGGTTGCCAAAACCATTGAGCTTATGGGTGCTGTTTCTAAGATTAATGACCCTCAGTGTGAGTTGCTGCTCCTTCGTGCTTGTGTCGGTATCTCCAAATTATAGTTTGCTATGCGCACATGCTCTCCCCGGGTTTTTGAGCGTGCTTAGATTTCATTTGATGCAGCACTTTGCTCTACTTTTGAGCGTATTGTCACTGCTTCT
The DNA here is from genome assembly GCA_022545495.1 of Chrysanthemum lavandulifolium. Lineage (NCBI taxonomy): Eukaryota > Viridiplantae > Streptophyta > Magnoliopsida > Asterales > Asteraceae > Chrysanthemum > Chrysanthemum lavandulifolium. The sequence goes on along the minus strand of CM040244.1, from coordinate 139,997,986 downwards.
GGACCTGCTTTTGGCGATTGGCAATGGAGGCTTGCTACTTTGCCCTTTGCATTTGGGGGGCTTGGTGTTTACTCTGCAGGTGACGCCTTAAACTATGCTTTTCTTGCGTCTAGAATTCAATCCTCTAGCTTGCAGACTAAGCTACTTCGACATTCTGGTGTCGTAACTTCTGGGCCTTCCTTTGATGATGCTTTGTGTGGTTTCAATGTGAAAGTGGATATTGACCTTTTGAGTAACCCATGTGAGATCGCTGCCCCCAAACTCATGAAGAAACTGGCAGATATATATTTCACGCATGTTACCCAAACAGCCGAATCTACTTTTTCCTTATCTACTCGACAAATGGCGTTATGGAAATCACAAATAGAGGACCACACTTTGGATTCGCTTAGGGTGGTTTCGATATCTGGGCTGGGACAAACTATGAATGCTAGGACCCACCGGTGTGTGTTATGCTATCGGCTAGGTGTTCCTCTGTTTTCTGTTCAGATGTCGTGATCAGCTTGTTCTAAGGTCTTTACTAGGGATACTTATGGGGACCATGCTGTATCGTGCGTGGGTATTATTGGTATTAAACATCGGCATGATGTGGTGCGTGATATTCTTGTTGGCATATGTTCCCGGTCTGATATTTCTGCTTGTAAAGAGGTTGATATTGGGCTTAGTGGGGAAAGGGACAAACCATTACATCCAATTGATATATTGGTTTACTCGTGGGATGGAGGGCTTGATGTATATGTTGATTTGACAGGGTCATCGCCTTTGACGCAAACATGTATGGTTGATTTTGTGCCGGGCCATGCGGTGATTGATGCGACACAACGTAAACGCGTCAAGTATGAGGCAAAATGCGCGGCTATTGGATATTGGTTTCTCCCCTTTTCTTTCTCCTCTTTTGGGGAACTTGAGAAGGATGCAATGACCTTACTGAAGCAAATCTGAAAGTTCTCGATGACTCAAGACATTGGAGCACGTACTGATGCTAATATCTTTAGTAGGATTAGCTTTTCTATAGCTAGAGGAGTGGGAGCCCAGTTAGTATCTCGGCTTCCCAATAACTTCTTGTAAATCCTTCGAGTTTCTAATAAAGTGATGTTTATAATAAATAGAGTAAAATACACCGTTCGTCCCTAATCTTGTACCTGCGCATCACGTTGAACCAAAAGTGGGGATTTTCATCGCCCGGAGTCCCTTTTCCAAGTTTCATAGTCTAAACTGGTCCTTTGACCATTTTCCGTTAGTCTACGACGTCAGTTGCCGTTTACTTTGTCTTTAGTTCAAGGGCACAATTGTCATTTCTGTATTTCAATTAAAATTTACGTATTATTGTCACATCTAATGTAACACTCTTCCCGCCCCATAAACACATAGACTGTATTATTTTTCGTCCCAGAAATTTCATTACAAGAATTATCAGAATTCACAAACCCTAATTGCATGTCACAAAACCCCTGTTTATTAATCAAAAAACTGAAACATGGACTTTACTCTATAGAAAGTAAGAAGACATCCAGGTTATCCAGTTGATGATACCGTCCTGTACGACTCGACTAAGAAGAAATACGGTACTGCTTTTATTTTGATTATAAACATTGGAATTTCTAATTGGGGTATTTATTTTTTGGCAATTAACTTTTTAGAGTGCCCTAAACATATATTGACATGTTTTCAAGTGGTAGATCTAATATGTTTAGCATGAGGGTTCATCACAACGGTTTCTTTAAATACTGGCATGGTAGAATCTACATTGGAGGTATGGAAAATTTAGTTGATTTGGTTGATGTTGATAGTGTGTCAGTCGAAGAGTTGGATGTTTTTATGTATGAACTGGGTTATGAGCTTGGTTCAAAAAATTACTATTACTTTGTTAAGCCTGGTAGTAATTTAGATGATGGTTTGTATAGCTTAAGTGAGAGTGCAAATTTAGAAATATTGAAAGATCTTGTTGATGACCATAAGATGATACAAGTTTATGTTGAAAATGGTAAGACAACATTGGATGTTGATGAAATGTCACCAAAGTCAATTAGGACAGTGATTATTGATGTGGATGCAACAAAGAAAAAGGCAGCTCTTGCTATTGTTCCATATTGCTCAAAGAAATTGTTCTTAGAAAACATTGTTAATAAATCTGTGGTAAAGGATATATGTTAGGTTACACATCAACCTTTGGAAGTCAATACTTTGGTACAATCTAGTCAGATGCGAGAAACAGAACCCTTGTTTTCATCTGTAGAGGTCTGTTAGACTGAAGATTTTGTAAGTGATGTCAACCAACATATAGATAACCATGTTGAGCATATCCATATAGATAGTCCTGAAGAGGTATGTCAAAAGGATCCAGAGTTAGGTCATCAAGAGGAGGAGATATGTAATCCTGTTGAGCATATCCAAAAGGGTAAATCTGTACAGGTATGTGAAATCGATGAAGCTTTAAGTGATGACAATGTGAGTGAAACAGATAGTTATGTGAGTGATGATGATGATATTGAGAACAATCGTGATGGAAACACAGTTGTTGATGAGGCTAATACTTTTGAGGAGCCTAATTTTGATGTTAATTTATTCAAAGTGACTGAGACTACAGAGTTACCATATATAGGTACCTCCGACGGATACCGGATGATATTTTTTAAGAAAAGTGAGTTGGATCAGTTAGATGATAATGATTTTGCAAGTGGTTCTGAGATTGAGGATGAGTATGTTATTAGGAATAAAAAAATGAGGGCATACAAGAAACAAAAGTTAAGTGAGGCAGCACAAGTAGATGACGAAATATATTTTTTCTGTGGTCAAACTTTTCTAACTGCAAAAGAAGTGAAGGATAAGATCAACCTGCTTTCAATAAAGACTAGGAGGAAATTGCAACTCATTAAGAATGACAAACAGAGAATTAGGGTTAGGTGTGTTGGAAAAATACTTGTTTGTGGAATAAACGAAGGTGTTGGGCTGGGAACAGCCCCAAAGAGGAAAACTGGTCCGATAACTAGAGGCCTTGGAAGGGATGTATATTTGCGATCATTCAAGGAGCAAGCAATAGATTGCCCATGATTGTTGTATGTAGCCAAAAATACAGCTAACGATGTATGGATTGTTCGAACTTTCAGGGATGAACACAAATGTTTGCAATCAAGAGAGATTAAAGCTTGTTACTACAAGCAAGTTTCTTTCAAAGCAAATAGTTGACCAAGTTCAAGTCAATCCGGATATTCCAATCGGGATGTTCAAGATCATTTCGAGAAGCAGTTTGAAGTTCAAGTGTCTATGCAAAAGGCATTAAGGGCAAAAAACAAGGCGAAAATGAGATTAGGGGTGATCATAAGCGACAATACACCCTTTTAAGAGACGTGTTGAAGAGTTGCGAAAACAAACCCAAATACAACAGCTTAGGATAAGTGTACAACCGCAATAGATGCAACAAGTCCAACCCGAGTTTTGCAAGAGAATGTATGTGTGCTTAGGTACTTTGAAGGAAGGATATAAAGCTTGTCAAAGAGAGTTTTGGGGTTAGATTGTGCCTTTTCTGGCCGACTTCTTACGGCGATCGGTATAGATAGCAACAACGGAATATACCCTTTAGCCTATCTTTGTTGCGGTGTGAAAGCAAAGACTCGTGGTTTGGTTTCTTGAATATCTAAGAGATGATCTTGACTTGTTACCAAACTCAAACTACACTTTTATCGTGACATGCAAAAGGTGATTGATGCGGCGTCTGAAGCGCGCTCGGGTCAAAGGAACTTCCTTTTCTTCGAGCAAGTTTTCAACCACCTAGGCAGTGAACCTAATCGTTGTAGTGTAGTATTGGGTAAGCCTCGGGGATTGATATCGTTCTCTAGGGGAATAGGAATGCTAGCAAGAAATGTATGACGAGAAGGTGGGGTTGAGGATGATTCTTTTTTTATCTTTTTATTGGTTTTTTAGAAAGCTAAGGTAAAATCTCGGGGTAATTGGTTGGGGGTGGTACTTCTACCGATTTCTTCTACTTATCTAATTTATCTAATTATCTAGGGATAGCTTATGTCTAATTTATGTGTGCTTGTATGATGATTAAAAATGTGTTTATCTAGATACTATTACTCCCTAGTTATCTTTTATTGGTCGGTTGAATTGTCACACCTTATCTTAACGCGTTGTATTCATAAGGTCGTAGGGTATGAATAGTCTCTAGTTATTTGAGGTTATCTCTCGGGCATGACAACATTCATACTCAAGCATTAAATACAACGAATGTTGCCTAGTTGCACTCTTAAGCCAATTTAAAATTAAGATAAGAAACAACCTAACAATAATCCATAACTAGGTTTCATAGATCTAAGCAAACACACAAGAAATTTAGGTAGACATGGTAAACAAGCAAGCATACGCACAATCAATCGAATAAGGGATAAACATAATGTTACTTTGGATTAAAAGACTTATCTCGATGTGTAAAATAGGGTATGGGACCCTAAGATACTGTAGAATATTAGTTTTCACATACACATTAAACCATAACACAAAGTGGCGTATGAATGGAATTCTAGAGAGAAAGTTAGAGGTTTAGGGAACTTAGTGAGAGAAAGTGAAAGATATTATTATGAGCTCCAACTCTACCTTGGGAGGTAGAGAGTATTCATAGTCTTACATAAACGCCACACATCGGGTGTGGATCGGGCATACAGGTGGGTAAAGACCCGTCCGTCCTCTACGGTGTTACTTAACTAAATACTACTTAACTTAAAAGAACTACGACTACGAGCTTTCTATCGATTACATATACTTGAGGTGACCGACTCTTTAATACACGGAATTTCTAATTCTAACAATCTCCCCAAGGAGGTCACCTCAATCATGTACTAAACTTACATTGAATACAAACATATATTACATTAAAAAATTGTTCTTGCATTCTTGATGTAGTACTTTGCTCAAGCTCGTAGTCATTGATTCTTCACATTGCATGTTTGGTTAATCCAAGTGGAGGTCTCTTCTCGATCCACGTGATAATAGTTTTGAGCCATCTTTAGAGATCATCGACTATAAAAATCTCTCGAGACATCCATTGTGGTGTTGGTATTATGTGATGTTGTGACTTCGGACCGACATGCTCACATTCGGATCATGATATCTTCTCATCGAGTAGCGGAAGCTTTAGTTGATTCATGATATTGGCACGGTAGTAGCGAAGCATGGAGTGAAAATATCGAGTCATTGATGCACTAATCATGATTTCTTTTGAGATGAATGTGATAAGTGAGCATGCGGCTATGGATTGACCGCTTCATTACGATCATTTGCAAGCGTCGGGTGTACCGCATACAACATTAGCAATAAATCGCACGAAAGTGTCTTTGATCACTTCGTTGAATTGAGGTACACGCCCACGGTTCCCGTTGATCGAGACATGTACCGCCTGTGATCGGTATAATTACAAGAATTTCCTTGACGAGGTTTCGCGAACTCTAGTTGTTCTCAAACCGAACATCTCAAAGAAGACAACACGGAGTGAGTGAACCAACAATGTTAAGTCCATCGATTGATGAGAAGAGATTTGAAAGACAATCGTGTATTGCTCAATAGAAATTGTTTTACAATACCACGGTTTTATTGAAAATCAATTATCAATCATAAAAACACCTTTTGGTTTGAAAAGTGAGTACACGGTCGATGTGCTAAAGAAAAGTTGTTAAGCACAAAGACCGGTTTTTCAAAGGTATCCGTCAATCCATAACTGAACGAATTGATTCAAGACTTGAATCGCCCCATTGTTTCATTCGGTTGTCACATGGTTGATCTAATGAATAGATCTCACATGCCACCCACGAGGAGCTTGTTTGATGTTGGCTCGGAAGGTTTTCCATCTTCATTGTGAATATGTATGCATATCACTCGGATGTTCGGAAATACCACAAGGATAATGCGTGGGACTCAAGATATAATCTCTCTTTCCACATTGTGTGAAGCGGAGAGTCTTCATTGAAAGTGTCCTAATGAGATTCTTGATGATCTCATGGCTCTAGACTCAATATGTGCATATTTGGATCTTGTCAGGAGACTAGGAGAGGGTCTCCTTCTTCAATATCAACAATCTCTAAGAAAAGTCAATAGATAATGTCGGTTCCCGTGAGAATGAAACAAGTCCTTTTAAGAGGAACTTGAGTGGTTTGGAAAGTTGAAGTGCGATCGTCCACCGGGTCCATGACGTCTTGTCTTCAATACCGATGTTACCATCGGTAGCATATGAATTGAACCCGGTTTCGCCTCTAAGGTTGAATAAATGGAGGGCTATTTGTTTTCACCCTTTTCTCATTCAATTCTTTTAATTCTTCAACCCCTTCAAGAAGCTTACCGAGACTTCATTGCAAGAACCTTGTTGGGTTTGTTACTGATTGCTCGCCTCGATCCGCACTCTTCCCATATCTCACTTTTCTCCTTTTATCATCATACCTAAGGACTTCTACACTAACTAGTGGATTTTCCTGGTAGATCCCTCCGGTTCACAGCGGATCATGGGAACCAATACCTAACCTTATCATCCTTATATCACCGTACATAGAGTAAAGTTGGTCGGTCTATTTGGTATTGTTCATCCGCCATTGGAACCAATTGAAAACCATTTGAAAATCAATTCGGATACTTGTGATATATTATCAAAGCATTTTGTACCGAATTATTTTGATATTTTTAGAACGAGAACTCCCCTCAACATGTGCATCAAGTATTTGAAAAAGTTTTGCACACGGAGGCAAGAGAAAGAATTAACTTCTTTGATTACCATTTTCTAAAAGATATCAACATCACTTCCCACATCAAATCAAGTAGATAGAGCTTTTTGGGGAAGGATGAGGTTTTTATGATTTTGCTCCCCCTCAATATGTGCATCTAAGTTTGAAAAGAGTTTTGCACATAATAGAGGAAACCTGCACATTGAGATAAGTTGATCACATTTCAAATCATAGGTTTAAGATAGATGCTCCCCCTCAACATGTGCATGGAAAATTTGAAATCGTTTGTCACATGTGGGAAGGATAGCATGTACATCCTTATAAAACCATTTAACTAATTATCAGTTTAAATCCAATTTAAATCACACATTCTCCCCCGATCACAATTATCAAATCATTTGAGATTTGTGATCTCTTATTGATTTAAATTGATTTTGAAAGCTTTTAAGGGGAATTGTGACTTGATTATGAAAGCGATTTAACTGATAAGGATCGGATTTTAAGACTTTAAACTCCATTGATAAAACATGCATGTACATCTTTTGAAAACAATTTAATGCCAAATAACTTTTTAATTTAATTGAAATCATTCTCCCCTCAATCAATGACATAGGTTGTTGATTGAGAGATAGAGATTTTGACAAATAAGTCCCGATGATTATCAAAAATAGAGACCGAGTTATTTTTCAAAGCATTTAGTTTTCAGAGATAAATGTTTATAGAATCGAGCATGGAATTTTGAAAGCATGATAAAACATAGCTCGTTCTTTCTTTTAAAACCGGTTATTGCTCGAAAATGACAATAAACCATTGTTTCTCTTTCTCTCATTTTTTTTTTTTAACATTCGAACAACATCTAAAGTCCCGTGTCATTCTTTGAATGACATCTCAAAGACCGTAGATATTATCGAATCAAGGAAAACATGACAAAAGGACAATATTTTTTTTTCAAGATTTTCAAATTTTTATGGATTTTGAATGTTTTATAATTTTCTATTTGGTTTTGAAGGTTTTATAATTTTGTATTTTGTTTTTCGAATAGATATATACAAGAGATAGATGAAGATAGACCTTTTCTCCTCATCTTCCTCCTAAAGGCGTTTGAGTGTTTTCGGTTGAAGGCTTTTCAAGCCAAGGCGTGGAAGAATAAACTCAAAACGTTCTCTTGAAGAGCTTTGGTGAAGATGTGCGCTAACCGATATTCAGACCTCACAAAATAGAGTTCCACCACACCTTTTCCACTTGTTCCCCGATGAAATAATGTCGAATGTCGATATGCTTTGCTCTTGAGTGTTGAACATTGTTGCATGAGAGGGCAATAACACTTTATTATCACAATGATGAGGATTTTGTTGAATTCAAAGCCATAGTCGATAATTGAGATCTCATGTGACAATCCGTACTTTCGGTCATTTCTACACCGTTCATGTTTCATTATTTCAACATTTTAGTAAACTTGGTTTACTTGTTTCAAATCGCGTAACTCGGGAGGTTTAGCGGCGAATTCATGATCATGACATCACGTACATTTCATATGGACTATGATTTGTCTACATTTCATTGACATCATGTGCATTTCATTAGTTCATGCACGACATTCCATTTCACCCTTCAACGTGATTTCTATATTTATTAATTTTATCGCGTGAGTTTTATTTTGATTATTTAACCCGTTACTTTCAAAAATGATCCGAGGTATTTTCAAACTTACATTTAGTTTATAAAAACTATGTTTTAGTTTTCCTAGAGTTACACATTTATTTGGTATTTTAATCATTAACGTTTAATTATTACGTCGTTTTCTTAAAAATCTTACGATAATTATTTTATCACCCGATTTTCACAAGGAAAGTATTTTACAATTTTATCAACTCATTACATTGTATTTTGATCTAACAAAACTTACTTGTACCACAAATTACCATTTACCTTAACACACTATTATACAAGTTTTTCTACAAATAATATACACAAGTTACACAAAATATCTACAAGTTGCAACATTTAAAAAAAAAATATATATTTGGAGACAACCCTCCCCAAAAACCGGCCAAGGGGGAGGGAGCCTCATAAATGTGGCATGGTTATGATCTTGCTAATAATTCTTTCAAGTATACAAAGTCTAACCTCAATAATTCTTCACATACATTTTCACATAGTTGCAAGGTGTAAAATTTTATTTCTCTCTCTCTGCTCATCAAAACCGGCCTCATCAACACAACCAAGGGATCAAGAAAATTTTGCATTTTCAAGTGTGTTTTAACAACCTAGAACATATCCTCTTTATGGTTTTGAAATAAAACCAAGGATATTTAAGTAAACCTTTGTTACCTACACCTCTTCATATCACTAGTAAGCATGTTTTATCATCCTTATGTTTCCTTATCATTTTATATGCTTCTTGTCATTTTGAAGCTCATATGCATGTATTGTAGTTTATACCATTTATTTCTTGATTTTAAGGTTTTATATACTTAATAGTCATCCTATAATTATTCCCAAGTTAATCTTTGGTCTTGATGATGATTAGGAACCCATGACACCCTAAGAAGGTGTATGGTAGGATTAGATTAGCTTTGGAGTTGATTTGAAGGGATTAGAATAGGTTTTGTCCGTGAAAACTATTTTCGTAAACTCTATTTTACGTTCTGTCCTTAAAATGAATTTCTGGAAAAACTCACTGATGGTACGACCCTTTGGCCTTGATTTTTAGAAAATATACTTTAAAAGCGAATCCGTGGCGGCTTGAGCGGATAAAACGGACTTATAACGAAGCCGTGGTGAATTTTTAAAGTTTGACACCGACAAGTATTATTTTCTGAAATTGACAGCTTGCTGTTTTGAGTGTTTTCGGGTCAAAAGCAGCCTTAAGCTTCACAAATTATTTCGACTAGTCAAAAATATATTAGTTTACTTGATACGAAGCTAAGGACATATTTTACGTGAAAGCGGAGTTAAACGACAAATCTATGGCCATTTTCATAAAGTTGCCGTAAAGTATTAATTTCTGAAAATTATATTATTTTGACGTAACAAGTATTTCATTAGCTCTATCGTCCATGTTTGCGGCAGTTTTTACCCATGATGCAAAACTTTTCATAACAAAGTGTCTTCTAGAAAAATCAAGTTCATCGGCCATATTTTTCAAAACAAAAAGCCGTTTGTCAAGCGGAGTTATGGTTATTTATTTACGGATGCTCAAACATTGGCCGAAACTCATTTTTGCACACAACTCACAAAAACCACCATCTTGAGCCTTGGATATCTTTATGATCGAGACCTTTTGAAAGAAAACTCCTGAACTGAAACTTTTAGATATCGATGCAAACTTTCCAAAACCGTCGAGTTCGTTCTCTAACGATCGACGTACACCATTTTACGACCACTTTTCCGGAGCTATTTTTGTTGATTTCATAGTTTTTACGACGACATTGTTTTACGACGAAAAATGGTAATTTCACCAAAAATCATTATACAACCATAGTAGGATGACATTTTGACGTAAAACATGTAAAGTCATTTTGGTTGGTCAAGGCGTCAAAAGAGTATTTTTCGACTGACGAGTAGTATTTTCAAAAAAAAACGTAAATGGTATAAATAACATCTGAAGTGCATGCATAGCATTACATTGCAACTCATGACATATCATATCATTGATAATAGGTCCCGGTTGACGCATCATTATAAACCTCGGTGTACTCACGTTTGCCGTTATTCCATTTTATCCAAGTGAGTTTTCATAGCCCGTTTACATGCTTTCGATTATTTCAAACCCACGGGAGAATACATTGCACTACATTTTCTTTTATGCGATACCAAGTATGTTAAATTCATTACATTGCTTAAGTTACCACATATGCCAATTTGAAAGTCCCATTACTTGAACATGAACCGTTAATCTTTGAGGCGAGGATGAGTGGATAGATCTATCGAGGTGGCGCCTCCATCCGGGTTGGTGAATCCCAACCAAGTGAGCGGATGCATTTCATTTGATAACATTACGGAGTTGTCGGCAAACACTCTGCGGGGTATACATTATTGAACAGTCTAGCTTGGGGTCATGGGCTTAGAGCAATTGTAACATTATTTTTACGTGACTTGATTGTCATGCATGGTCTATACTTGTGTAGTCGTATAAAACATTTACATAAACCTATGATTTCTCACCAACATTATTGTTGACGTTTTAGCAATGTATTTTCGGTAATTGAGGCACGTTCATCATGACATGGTTAGGGACCTATATTTTGAGTCATGCGTCGACTTACATTATGTACATTATGGCTCTTTACTTCAAAACATCGTTTGGATTTGTAACATATTTGTATTTTGGCAAACTTGTTAAACCTTTTGGGACCGATGTTGTACTCGATTATGTTTTATGAAATATCCAACGATGAGTTTTATAACGACACTTTAGGTCGTTCAATATAACTGTGATGTGGTGCTATGACAATCAATGCCCCGAATTCCATTCATTGCAAAGCAGTAAATTGGGGTGTGACAGTTGGTATCGAGCTACGATTATAGAGAACTAGGTTGCATCATTGACCTAGACTATAACTACATTATCATAGCATCTCATCGGTTCATCATAAGTGCGTGTTCACTTTGCATGCGATTTATATGTACATTTTGAGTTATTCACTTTCATTTCATAGCGGTTGTCACATAGATGCCTTCAAATACCCATCCCATTATACTCACATCACTTTAACGTGGAGAATTCCTTGTCATTCACTATCACGATTTTCACATCAATTGACTCCTCACCGATAACGTTGAATACGAGATAAACCCTTTTGGGAGGACGGTTACACCTACACCATCACGATCACTATCGATTCACTATAGAATCGGGACAATTTTATCACTCGGTTGGGACGGATCATACTATTGGGTAGAACTTATAGACTTAATCCTAATGAACCTATTTTCTTAACTCGCCACGAGGATTCCATCATTATCATTGTCATTATTTTCATCATCATTATCACTTGAGCACCATCCGTACCATCACATCTCATACCGATACTCATACACCTAACTTGCGACTTGGGAAGTGTACATGATTTGACACACCATTACCATCTACCACTAAGACTATAGACACTACATCATCTCATAGGTTTGAGGACTGTGAGAGTTCTAGGGCTATTGTTGCTAGACCGCCTGCTACTCCTACACATGAAACACGATTAGACCACCAACAGGAACAGATAATAAGCACCTTTCTAGCTAATGTGATCTTTACCATTTATTATCTCTATGATACATCACTATCTTACTAGGGGTTAGGCCAACTTTATCCTCGACCAATTAGTAGACCATTACTGCTCGATAAGATTCTCCTATGTATCCTACAAACCATCCAACAAATTTTATTCCAAATTACCACTGCTACTATTTATTGAAATTATTTCACTTGATTTTTATTTGAACTATTTTATCACCATCTTAGAAACGTTGTTTCATAAAGCTTTAAGCGCAAGTTGTTTTATTATTAATTTATCAAACGGTTTCAGTCATTTTATCAACTATGTAATATCCTCATGCGAAAAGATGTTCATGATTACTCTGAAAAATCATCAAGCTATTATTTTACAAAACAAAACACTGAATACCAACTATTTGTCCTACATTTCCTCTTACGAGATAATAAACTTCATCGTTATCTAACACAAACTGCTTTCAACTATTTTACCGACCATTTTACCTTACTCCTGTACCATTAAACCCAAAAATTACGACTTTAATAATACTTTATAAACAATGACCTTACTGATACTCTGCAAACTATTTCTCATAGTATGATAAACCGATTAATCTTCTATTATTTGACAAACGATAAATTGTTTTATTGTAAACTATTTTACAAATCATTTCACGAGTTATGTTAGAATCTGAATTGTGTCTTACCCAAAATCTTTCACTACCATTGTTAAGCCGTTTTCTACCACTATATAGCTGTTTTAAAATCACCTTAACAAGTTGTTGCTTTAACGCCAAGCCACAACTAAGATTTATTATTAAGCTGTAAATGATAAAAATGTTTCTTTCTTACTCAATAAAGTGGTCTTACAAACCTTTTCATGAACTTTACTGTAATTTTCTTACAAACTATTTATTCTCGTTTGAGAACAAAGTTTTATAATCAGATATATCGTGCAGAAACATTTCTTTCTATTAACACTCTATAGATGCTTTAACGCCATTTAGCTCTCACTTAACCGATAAGTTAGGATTGGATAAGTGACTTTTTTTTTAGGAAAGACTTCTTATACCATATGTGAGGAGGATTCCTCGATACAAGAAAACAATGGAAGGATTTTGGAATTACCAACAAGGACCAGAACTAGGAGGTAGGATGAGTCAAAACTCAACAAAAATCTTAAGACATCACGAGATATTCCGAACCACTATTTTGAATTAGAATCCAAATTCTGCGATTCCGTAAGTACTAAGCTAGACCGAGTTACTTAGATTTTATCTGAAGCGTATACCCATGAAACAACACTATAGGGATGTACCAAGTCTTCTATTTGAGGCTCTGAACATTTCACTAAACATAGCTTCAACAATATGTGAACTTCCTACAATGAGTATCCCTTTAAAGGAAATTTGGTTAAATTAAGGCTATCGATATAAACTTCCCTAAGGCATTGTGTTCTCTAGAAATTCCAAGTAACCTCATTTCCATATCAAGAGATGCCACGAGTTTGAACATGTCGGACAATCAATGACTTTCCACCTACAAGTGAAACTAGAACAAACATTCTTCGACATAGTTTGAGATGATACCTATCTTCTTGCAAGCATGATAGCAATATTAGGGATGAACTATATTTGAAGCACTTACAAACACCTCATAACCCATCTTTTGAACCCGTCGATCATTTTGATAAATACCCACAAACTTATCACCTTCTATCACTTCTCTTTAGGCGCTTATTCTTAACATAGGAATTGACTCGCCTCATTTTCCTTTCATTTTGAAGAATTATGGCGTCGAAGAAAGTGCACTAGAAATGACACCATCTGCTATCCAAAAGTACATAGAGGATTATATATCCGAGGCACTAAGGAAAGAACGGCGACAATAGTTGCTATTATCGAGGCCATAATCTGCTGCTGAAATCTGCGAGACTTGCTTACATCGAAGGTTTCAAGAGTTGATGTTCTTTGTCCAACTATGGTTTCGGATAAGGAGAAACTATTGAAAAATTTCATTGGAGGACTTTCACAAGATGCCCAAGGAGATGTAACTTCTTTCGATCCACAAACAATTGAAGAATCTACCGTATTACTCAAATACTCATGGCTCAAGTTACGAAAGGGAAAACATTATCAACAATAACCACCGCAACAATAACAACAATCAAACCATCACCAATAATAATAACCGCATCAGTGACAACAATCAAACCAACAACAACAAAAGGAAATGGGAAAATGACCGGGAGGTTACAACAACAACAACCAAAGTCGTAACACTAACCATCACCAACAACGGAATAAAAGACAAGAAGCCACCGGGGTTTATGTTCTTTGCACCAACAAAGGAAAGAACTTATATTGAAACTTACCACGATGTCATCAATGCACGCTACATCATGAGGGTCCATGTGGTATATGCTTTATCTGTCAAAAGTGGGACACCTTGCTAAGGACTCCAAAGGAAAAGGATATCTTTGGAACACACCCACTATGTACTAGATGTAAGTTTCATCACTCGTGTCTTTGCTGTCAAGTCGCCGTCGGTGCCAAAAATTAGGACACCTCGCCGAGGATTGTAGAGGAAAACTATAATGACATGTTTCGGATGTGGGAGCAAGGACACTATCGAGCCAATGTCCCCAAAACCAAGGTCAACAAGTTGAATGTACTCGGGGAATGCATACATGTTAGGAGGAGGAGAAGCTCGTCAAGGTATCAATGACGAGGAAGAAGGCGAAGAAGCTCGGGAATTAACGGTCTTGTTTTTCTCTATGTATCATGTTGTACTAAGTTTATGTTTTCATCGTATCCGAATCCTTATAACCTAAGATGTACTACTTTTGATAAACCACTTGTTGTAAGATATTCTCATCCATCGTATTTTATTTTCTTTCCAATTTGTTATCATTTTCGAGGATTTTAATTCTTTTTACTTTAACTATCATTTTAACGGCACTTCTCCATGTCTTCTCTCCTCGATGTTCATCACAATTTTAACATCAGTTTACTCAACGCCAAACAACATATGAGTCGATTAGTCCAAGCATTGCATAGTTACTCCTAAATTATACATAGCCTGATCACCTATGTCTAATTCAGGAAGAATCATGCGATGAAGGGAGTAGTAGACTTATATGTGTAAGCAATCCGTGTCGAGCCAAATTTTCAAAGTCCTCCTTCAAACCAATTTAGCCTAATCTCATGACGGTTCTTGTTTGATGAGTTGTGAGATTAAGTGAAAATTGGTTGGTAAAAGTCTTTGAGGGTTTTGCTCGGGAATGGGAAAGTTTACCACATCGAACCCTAAACCCGTTACACCTAACAACGATTGAATTCGAGGATGAATTCCTTTTTAGATGGGCGAATGTGACAATCCGTACTTTCAGGTCATTTCTCGACACCGTTCATGTTTCATTATTTCAACATTTTAGTAAACTTGGTTTACTTGTTTCAAATTCGCGTAACCTGGGAGGTTTAGCGGCGAATTCATGATCATGACATCACGTACATTTCATATGGACTATGATTTGTCTACATTTCATTGACATCATGTGCATTTCATTAGTTCATGCACGACATTCCATTTCACCCTTCAACGCGTGATTTCTATATTTATTAATTTTATCGCGTGAGTTTTTATTTTGATTATTTAACCCGTTACTTTCAAAAATGATCCGAGGTATTTTCAAACTTACATTTAGTTTATAAAACTATGTTTTAGTTTTCCTAGAGTTACACATTTATTTGGTATTTTAATCATTAACGTTTAATTATTACGTCGTTTTCTTAAAAATCTTACGAT
The DNA here is from genome assembly GCA_022545495.1 of Chrysanthemum lavandulifolium. Lineage (NCBI taxonomy): Eukaryota > Viridiplantae > Streptophyta > Magnoliopsida > Asterales > Asteraceae > Chrysanthemum > Chrysanthemum lavandulifolium. The sequence continues at coordinate 139,982,263 of CM040244.1, read as the reverse complement.
AATTATTTTATCACCCGATTTTCACAAGGAAAGTATTTTTACAATTTTTATCAACTCATTACATTGTATTTTGATCTAACAAAAACTTACTTGTACCACAAATTACCATTTACCTTAACTTACACTATTATACAAGTTTTTCTACAAATAATATACACAAGTTACACAAAATATCTACAAGTTGCAACATTTAAAAAAAAAAAATATATATTTGGAGACAACCCTCCCCCAAAAACCGGCCAAGGGGGAGGGAGCCTCATAAATGTGGCATGGTTATGATCTTGCTAATAATTCTTTCAAGTATACAAAGTCTAACCTCAATAATTCTTCACATACATTTTCACATAGTTGCAAGGTGTAAAAATTTTATTTCTCTCCTCTCTTGCTCATCAAAACCGGCCTCATCAACACAACCAAGGGATCAAGAAAATTTTGCATTTTCAAGTGTGTTTTAACAACCTAGAACATATCCTCTTTATGGTTTTGAAATAAAACCAAGGATATTTAAGTAAACCTTTGTTACCTACACCTCTTCATATCACTAGTAAGCATGTTTTATCATCCTTATGTTTCCTTATCATTTTATATGCTTCTTGTCATTTTGAAGCTCATATGCATGTATTGTAGTTTATACCATTTATTTCTTGATTTTAAGGTTTTATATACTTAATAGTCATCCTATAATTATTCCCAAGTTAATCTTTGGTCTTGATGATGATTAGGAACCCATGACACCCTAAGAAGGTGTATGGTAGGATTAGATTAGCTTTGGAGTTGATTTGAAGGATTAGAATAGGTTTTGTCCGTGAAAACTATTTTCGTAAACTCTATTTTACGTTCTGTCCTTAAAATGAATTTCTGGAAAAACTCACTGATGGTACGACCCTTTGGCCTTGATTTTTAGAAAATATACTTTAAAAGCGAATCCGTGGCGGCTTGAGCGGATAAAACGGACTTATAACGAAGCCGTGGTGAATTTTAAAGTTTGACACCGACAAGTATTATTTTCTGAAATTGACAGCTTGCTGTTTTGAGTGTTCGGGTCAAAAGCAGCCTTAAGCTTCACAAATTATTTCGACTAGTCAAAATATATTAGTTTACTTGATACGAAGCTAAGGACATATTTTACGTGAAAACGGAGTTAAAACGACAAATCTATGGCCATTTTCATAAAGTTGCCGTAAAGTATTAATTTACGAAAATTATATTATTTTGACGTAACAAGTATTTCATTAGCTCTATCGTCCATGTTTGCGCGGTTTTACCCATGATGCAAAACTTTTCATAACAAAGTGTCTTCTAGAAAATCAAGTTCATCGGCCATATTTTTCAAAACAAAAAGCCGTTTGTCAAGCGGAGTTATGGTTATTTATTTACGGATGCTCAAACATTGGCCGAAACTCATTTTTGCACACAACTCACAAAAACCACCATCTTGAGCCTTGGATATCTTTATGATCGAGACCTTTTGAAAGAAAACTCCTGAACTGAAACTTTTAGATATCGATGCAAACTTTCCAAAACCGTCGAGTTCGTTCTCTAACGATCGACGTACACCATTTTACGACCACTTTTCCGGAGCTATTTTTGTTGATTTCATAGTTTTACGACGACATTGTTTCTGACGAAAATGGTAATTTCACCAAAATCATTATACAACCATAGTAGGATGACATTTTGACGTAAAAACATGTAAAGTCATTTTGGTTGGTCAAGGCGTCAAAAGAGTATTTTTCGACGACGGTAGTATTTTCAAAAAAAACCCGTAAATGGTATAAATAACATACGAAGTGCATGCATAGCATTACATTGCAACTCATGACATATCATATCATTGATAATAGGTCCGGTTGACGCATCATTATAAACCTCGGTGTACTCGCGTTTGCCGTTATTCCATTTTATCCAAGTGAGTTTTCATAGCCCGTTTACATGCTTTCGATTATTTCAAACCCACGGGAGAATACATTGCACTACATTTTCTTTTATGCGATACCAAGTATGTTAAATTCATTACATTGCTTAAGTTACCACATATGCCAATTTGAAAGTCCCCATTACTTGAACATGAACCGTTAATCTTTGAGGCGAGGATGAGTGGATAGATCTATCGAGGTGGCGCCTCCATCCGGGTTGGTGAATCCCAACCAAGTGAGCGGATGCATTTCATTTGATTACATTACGGAGTTGTCGGCAAACACTCTGCGGGTATACATTATTGAACAGTCTAGCTTGGGGTCATGGGCTTAGAGCAATTGTAACATTATTTTTACGTGACTTGATTGTCATGCATGGTCTATACTTGTGTAGTCGTATAAAACATTTACATAAACCTATGATTTCTCACCAACATTATTGTTGACGTTTTTAGCAATGTATTTTCGAGTAATTGAGGCACGTTCATCATGACATGGTTAGGGACCTATATTTTGAGTCATGGCGTCGACTTACATTATGTACATTATGGCTCTTTACTTCAAAACATCGTTTGGATTTGTAACATATTTGTATTTTGGCAAACTTGTTAAACCTTTTGGGACCGATGTTGTACTGATTATGTTTTATGAAATATCCAACGATGAGTTTTATAACGACACTTTAGGTCGTTCAATATAACGTGATGTGGTGCTATGACGATCAATGCCCCGAAATTCCATTCCATTGCAAAACAGTAAATTGGGGTGACATCTCATCCATAGGATTTGAGCACAACAGATGACATGGCTATGTATTCAGCCTCTGTAGAGGAGATAGAAGTACTCATTTGCTTCTTTGAGGACCACTCACAAGCTTATCACCCAAAACCGAGCACCTCGGATGTACTTGACGAGTATCTTGACACCTGCATGATCGGCATCGCATAGGTCATTAGTGACATACCGGTGTCCTTGAGTACCAAAGACCCATATTGATGGTTCCTTGGAGATACCAAAAACCCGTTTAACCGCTTCAAGGTGCTTTTAGTAGGCTTAGCACGGTATCTAGCACACATGCAAACAATGAACAAGATGTCGGTCTACTAGCGTTGAGGTACATCGGGGATCCAATCATACTACGATATTTCGTTTGGTCAATCATGATCCCCGAGTGATCCTCATCTAGTTTGGTTCGATCAATCATGGGGATGTCAACAGGTCACTTGAATCAAATCCAAATTTCTTTAAGATCTCTTGCATATTTAGATTGATTTATGAAAATGCCTCCGGGACTTTGTGAAATTTGTAATCCCAAGAAAAATGACATTTGTCCCATCATTGACATTTGAAATTTTGAACTCATTTCATTTGAAAATGATCACATTCCATTAGATGCATCGAGGCAAAAATAATATCATCAACATAAATTTGAACATGAATTAAATGTTTGCACGACTTCCTAGTGAACAATGTTGGATCAATCGCTCCTTTGCTAAATCCGGTAGATAGAAGAAACTTTGACGATGTATCATACCATGCCCTTGGAGCTTGCTTTAAACCGTAAAGAGCCTTCTTCAAACGATAAGCGTGAGTAGGATGCTCTTGATTCACAAATCCTTCAGGTTGGTGACATAGACAACTTCTTTAAGATCTCCGTTCGAAATGCCGTCTTCACATCCATCGATAGACTACCATGTTCTTACTAGCAACATTAGCGGAAAGATTACGATTGCCTCGATTCGAGCAACTGGAGCAAAAGATTCTTCAAAGTCAATACCCTCCTCTTGACGGTATCCTTTAGCAACTAATCGAGCCTTGTTCTTCAATACATCACCATGCTCATCTAGTTTCACTTTGAAGATCCATTTTAGAGCAATAATCGTGGCACATTCGGGCGGTACTAACTCCCATACATCAAGTCGATCAAACTCATGAATTTCATCTTGCATAGCATTGAACCAACAATCTTCGTTCATGGCGGTTTAACATCCTTTGGTTCGATCTTTGAGAGTACGGAGTTGAAGAAGCACCATAAGGCATCGGTTGCAAGTTGTTTCCGTGTTGATACAGACGAGAGGATTTCCAATGATGTTGTCTAGTGGATGATCGTGAGTCCATTTTCTAAGGTGTTCATATGGCGGTTGTTGAGGGACCGAGGTAGCGAGTTGATGTCTCTGAAGAAGATGGTTCGATGATGATTCGAGAGCAAATATGTTTTCAAATGGAGCATCTTCGAGGAGTAGCAAAGGGATTAACTTCATCATTGATGCGAAATAGTTCCATGATGTACATTTGAAGAATGATGATTTGTTGATGAGACGGAAGGATCGCAGTGGTGCTTCTTGACTTAAAGATATTGAGGCGAGGATTGATTTCATTCACGGGAATATGAGCGACCTACATTGTAGGATCAACACCTCATTAGTACTTGGATCATAAAGTTCATCAAACATAGGATCAAACAATTTCTTTAAATCATCTTGGATGGAGGTACATATGGAGTTTCTTGAGAGGAGTTTGGAACAAGGGATGAACCAATGGGACTGTTTTGAGCGGGTCTGAACTGGAGTGTCCAGAGCCATTTGACCGGTCGACTCATCAAGCGTAACGTGAATTGTTTCCATGATATTTCGGGTTCTTTTGTTGTAGATTCGGTATCCCTTTTGTTTGGTGCATATCCTACAAATACTCCAATGTCGACTTTAGCCCTAAGTTTGCCTAAGTATTGACCCTCATTAGTTGGATAACACAATGCACCAAACACATGAAGGAAGAGAGATTAGGTTTTCTGTTGTGGACAAGTTCATATGGAGTTTTTCCATGAGCAGTGTGAATCGAGGAACGATTTTGTGTGTAGCATGCGGTGGAAATTGCTTGACCCGAGAAACATTGGAACCTTTGAGTAAATCGGCATTGTTCTAGCGGCTTCAACAAGAGTTTGATTTCGTCTTTCAACTACATCGTTCGTTGAGGAGTTCGTGGAACACTTCTTTGATGGTCGATTCCAGCGCTTTCATAGAATTCACTAAGTTGTTTGTTGACAAACTCGGTTCCATTATCATTACGATAATTCTAACGGTTTTGTTAAGTCGAACTGCAGTTGTTTGATGAGTTTGATGATGATATCGGAGTTTCATCCTTTGTCCTTAAGAACTTGACCGGTGAATCTAGAGTAATCATCAACCACAACTAACACATATTTCTTCCCAAATATATTCTCGCACCTCATTGGTCCACATAAATCCATATGAATCATATGAAGAACTTCGTGACGAGTTAGTAGGTTTGGGTTTATGGGCATACTTCTTGCTTTTTCCCAATTGACATCTTGAACAAAGATGATCCTTTTCATACTTGAGTCTAGGTAAACCTACAACTAAGTCCTTTACGGAGAGATCATTAATGGTACCAAGTTCAAGTGATTGAGACGACGATGCCATAACCATGACTTTGTTTTAGAGGCCTTTGACGAGAAGCAAATTGGAGAAGACTTCATCATATCTTCGATAGATATGGTGTATAGATTTGAACCACGTGAACCTCTTAAAAGTTCCTTACCATCAAGTTCTCTAACGAAGCGGTATGTTTTCAAGGCTACTTCTAGATCGAATCGCATAATTGACCAACGAGAGAACAGGTTGTGACCAAGACCTTCTACATAGTAAACTCGGAGATCACACTTTTGCCAACAACATAGTCTCCATAACCCATAATAGCACCAAAATGATCATTCCCGAATCTAACAGTCCCGATGAATTTGCTCACGAAGTTCATGAGCCGTGACGGTCGCCATCATATGCTTGGAACAACTGAGTCCGGTACCACGAGCGATTTGAACGATCTGCGGTTGAACACGACAAGAATGGATAAGCGGATAATTGGGATCCCCATGCAAGAATGGGTTCCATTTGGTTAGTAACAATGGTTGGAACACCCACATCGAAATATAAGCATTTATATCGAAAATGAGGCAATGGAATCATTGTGAATAGATGCGATACTAGTGTATGTATTAGCCATGTTCACGGTGTGCTCACTTCTTAAGGAATAGTTCTACCAAGTAGGCATCCATTTTCTAGTGGGCATTATCGATTAGTCTTATGACCAACGGTATCCAATAATAGCTTATTCTCTTGAATGTTCTTCCCGTGGGTTTCCACTGTTTTCTAACTTTCATTCGTTTTGCTTTTAGCCTTCTTAGCATGAATTTTAGCATTAACAATATTATCGGACAATTAACATCATTAGGCGAACATTAACACCACATTCATGATTAGAAACGAATTCAAGCGGACATCAATACAAGGTTTGCAAATAGTATCGAATTGAATTAATTACGATGCGCCTATGGCAAATACTAGAATCAACACGATTCGTTTTATTCGGTTCAAAATTAAAGTTCCTAGATTGTTCTTCTACTCTTTCCGATGCACATTCTTAGCTTGCGAGGTCCTATCATTCCTTGTATTGTCTTGAGACTTTGACCGACTCCCTTTAGTGTCACTAATTACTCCCTGTAGAGGAATGGGAACATTAGTTGGTTTAACTACTCTTTGCATCACTGTTTAGATGTCTTTGGGATCCGAACTACATGCAGTACACTAAGGTTCACTTTCTTAAAACTAGAAGTATTGAGATTTGTACTCCTAGAAGGCACACTTGAGTTCTCTTTCTTAGCATTGATGGATCCGGAATCGAACTACTTAAAGGCACACTACGGTTCATATTCAAAACATTGGGAATCGAATGAATATCATACTTGGCATTAGGCATCGAGCATGGAATCAAAGGATTAACTCTCTCACCTAATGACTTTGGGCATATTGTGATCAAGCATTCTAAGATTTCTTGAGATCGTTTGGCATGTAAGCATGCATGTCCAATTGCATTATCATGAGGTTTCTCTAACTTATCCTCTTCAACAATCTCACGCAGACATTCTAGGCAATCCTTAAGGGATGAGAAGTATGTTTGAACAACAAGTTTGTTGTTCCTTAGATGAGGAGGGACATATGTCACAGACAAAGCATATTTATTACAAGAGTGAACCTTTGATACACCATTCTCCCCATTGGTCATTGGCATTTTCCCTTTTACCTGACTCTTCAGATTCTCAATTTCCTTTTGCAATGAGGCTATTTGTTCGTTATTTTTGTTACGAGTGACCTTTATTGATTCAAATAACTCATTGAAATGACGTTTAACCTTTTCATTTTCTTCTAGAAAACTTTCGTTTTCCTTTTGTAATGCATTTACTAGGTTTTGAAGATGAAACGTTTGAGAATTCTGAGAATCTAAAGGAGGAGGCATTTGGGAGCCTGTCATATTGTTCGTTAGACCCTTTAATTGAGAGATTTGGGCTTTCAACTTTACGATCGTGTTGCATCGAGCTTGAATTTGCTCATCACGTTTGTTAATTTGAAAAAGCGCATCAAACTCTGGAGCATCCGAGGATGTCTTGATATTTGAAGTTTTGACATTTTCTTTAAGATGTTGATATTTTAGTTGTAAATTAAAAGGCTCAACTTCTAGTTTAGAAAAATGTTTAACCAAATTGTCGTGATCATCCATTTCAATTTTCTCGTTTAGTTCGAATTAGTTTTTCAAGATCAATGACACGATCATGGGAGACTTTCGAGGCAACCGATAATTCATGAAATTTGGAAGCATTAATGGAATAATTTGTAGCGATGAAAACACATCTTGAGCAATACATTGAAATCGGTTCTCATTTAGTGTATGCAAGTTCTTCCTCTCAATCTCATTATATTTTAGTGCTCGCTCATAGTCACTAACTTCAACTATCATTGCATCAAATTCCTTTTCCATTCCCTTAGTATCGGTTTCTATCCCTTTTAAGACTCTCAAAGTGATCTTTTAGAAGTTTAAAGAAAGGCATGACCTCGCTTAAATAACATTCTTTCATTTGCTCAAAACCCTTTCTCCTTCCGTTATACCAGTGGGTGTGATCCTTTTCTTGCAATTTTCTCAAAATCAACAAATAGTTGAAATATAACATATTGGCTAATTAAGGTCTTGCTTTTAGTGGCAATTGTTCTAGGAACAAGATGCATTGGTGTATTACGGGATACACATCGCTCTAGGCATTTTCCAAAGGGAGGTTTGTTTCAACAATATTTTAGCTTTACGCTTATCTAAATCCATTTTCCGAAGACTTGTTCTGGAGTCAACAATGTCCGAGGCTTAAACATGTTCAAGGAAATCCAGTTTTCCTTCTTGTAATCATGGGGTGTGATCTTTATTTTCTTCTCTCTACATTTAGGATCATCTAATTTCTTGTTCATCTTTTCCTAGTGACTTCATCGATTTCTTATCTTCCTCGGTGCACTCAACGCAACTAGGTTTCTATCTAGGTTTAAGGATTTCATTGCCATCATAAAGAACCTTATGAGCATTTCTAGCCCTTTTAATGACCTATGGATTTGGTTCCTTAACAAGGGGAATGCTATGCTTATCGCTAAGACCCTATGCTTAGTGATCATGTGACCGATCTGAATGGTGTTCCTTGTATGTACAACTTGTTTTCAAGTTTGTTTTCAAAGTTTTGATTAGAAAATCTTTCAAGAGTTTTGATTCCTTTGCATTAAATTCTTGCTTAAGCATTTTCACATTTTCTTGAAGTTCTTGTTTTGCTTAGCGCTTTAGAAAGCTTTTCTTGCAAGGAATTTAGCTCTTGTTTTAATACTTCTTCTCGAAAATTACTTTTTCTAATGATTTACGCACTTGGTCATCCATTTCCCGCTCACGAGTGGTCACTCAAACTTTGCACGTTGTTCATAAATAGCAACACGTTCTTTATAGGCATTTAGTTCGAAATTACGAATCATCGGGGCACATGCGGTGTATTCATAAAAACATAGTCATTGTTGATCGCAGAAGATGCATCACTTGGTACAACTTCACTTTCACTTTGTTTCACATATTGATCATATGAGACAATATCGATATTACCTATATTTTCAACATTTGATTCAATAGTTTCAGTTGATTGTACTTTGTCATGCATCATTGCACATCAAGATCATCGTATAGTTTTAATACCTCGAGATGAGTTTGTCTTTGGATAGGCCACTTGTGGTGAAGAAGAGACCTTGGGAGAAACCATTGGAGAAATGCTAGCCATAAAAGCGTGTGTGCAGAGGTCCATCATCCACATCGTAGTCGTATGCATCACAATCGGTGACTTGAAAGGCATTCGATGATTTGACCTATCTCCCGAATAGGTCGCTCATCCACATCTCGCATCATAGGTCTTGGCATTGCCCTCGCCTAGAAACATCAATTCCTCTTCATCCAAAGCAACACCATTATCCCGAGCTTGTACAAGCGAGATCTTATCTCGAAGTAATCGATTCGTGGACGCTTTGGAGATGTGCGTTCCTTGCAATGTGTCCCTCACCACCACGTTATAACATTTGATCGGCTTAGTTTGACCTTGATTACCATTCCTTCCTCGATTCGATTACCAACATAACCTCTACCACTCCACCACTTCCCGATCATACTGTCTTTCCCGAATCGGTTGCACCACGATCCTCCCATCTTTAACAAGAGCTTGATTGTGTGGGTTAGATCTTTGTTACGAGGTTGTTGTTGGTTTATGGGAGAGAATTCATGTTTTGACTAATCGGAAGAGCTAGTTGATTAATGAAGTTGCCACGTGTGCATCGAAGATCGCCTTGTTTGAACATAGGATCGGGAATGAGTTTGTGATTACCATTACCCAAGGGTATGACTTGTGAGGCTTTGGTTGTGATTCCGATGTTTGAGTAGAAGGCGGTTGAGTCATTAGGCGAGCTTGACTCTCCACGGTTGGTTTTAAACCGATTAAGAATCATTTTTCAAACATAGCATCTCTCTCATTCGAAGGAGGAAGGCATAGAGTTGCTCATAGTTTGTATTCTTCAATCCTTTAGTGAGCTTCACAGAGGTGACAAACTTGTGCCATTCGGGATTCATGTTGTTCACAAATTTTGAGTTCAATTGAATGTTAGGCATAGTCATTCGATGTTCCTCATATCATTTACCAACTTATGAAATCTCACATAGTACTCATAGACACTCTCATCCGGTTTCATCTTGAAGTGTTCAAATTGGTCATAGAGTTGTGATTCTCTGTCTTCCATAGTTAATTCGAACACGAGAGAAGCATCTTGACATTATCCCATACCGCCTTTGCTTCGTGTTGTGATTGATCGACTTGTAGATGTCTTTAGGAAGACCTTGAAGAACAATGTTAAAGCCCGATATCGCATCGAATCTCTTTTCTCCTTATCATCAAGCTCATCATACATTTTAGGTCCGTCCATTCCGTAAATAGGGTTCCATCTTCATTAGTATCAAGTATATCTCTAGTCGTCTCAACTCGACACGGTCCTTCATCAATGGATTTGAGAATGTTGACACCATTTTCCTTTCCAAGGCAATAACTGATTCGTTGAGCCCAAGAATCTTAGTCGATTCATCAAGCATGGGTGGACGAGTATCTCGAACCAAATTGCTTGAACATCCTCGACAACGATGGAGATGATAGTAGGAACGTTGGTAGACATGTTAACAAATTATACGGGATTTTATAACTCTATGATTAAACCGGAAATAGATTCTTTCACGGATTTTACTAAATCAAGAGAAACCGTAAACAATCACCCAAGTCGCTAAAGATAATGCACCAAGTCGCTAACACCTAATACGCTACACCCCAAGTCGCTAAAGTCCCAAGTCGCAAGACAAATGCAAGTCGCTAAGTAGTAACTCGCTAAGCCTCAAGTCGCTAGAAAAATTTTGGCGACAATTAGCTACTCAAGTCGCTAAAGATTCAAGTCGCTAAATAGCAACTCGCTGCACCAAGTCGCTACCACTAAGTCGCTACCCGTAGTGGAGAGTCCACTACTTGTCTTTAATCGCTAGGTCAAAGTCACTAGCTCCAAAAGCGTAACTCGCTACAAAATTGTGAAGCAAGTCGCTACGAAGAAAGAGATCCGTATATCAAGTCGCTAGCAAGAAAACCACATAAACATCACTTTTCAATCCGAAACAACCCAACCAAGATGATTCAAGCTTACAAATGAAAACCTAAACACTTGTGATGATTCTAAACATAAAAGTACTAACAAAATCCAAGCTTTAACACAAGAAATCAACCAAATGATGCACAAACCACTAAACTTTTCAAACTCAAAACCACCTAAAACCACTAAAAATCCAAAGATGTGCAAGATATGATCTAACCATGGCTCTTGATACCAATTGTAGAATATTAGTTTTCACATACACATCAAACCATAACACAAAGTGGCGTATGAATGGAATTCTAGAGATAAAGTTAGAGGTTTAGGGAACTTAGTGAGAGAAAGTGAAAGATATTATTATGAGCTCCAACTCTACCTTGGGAGGTAGAGAGTATTTATAGTCTTACATAAACGCCACACATCGGGTGTGGATCGGGCATACAGTGGGTAAAGACCCGTCCGTCCTCCACGGTGTTACTTAACTAAATACTACTTAACTTAAAAGAACTACGACTACGAGCTTTCTATCGATTACATATACTTGAGGTGACCGACTCTTTAATACCTGGAATTTCTAATTCCTAACAGATACTGTCCAAATCGGAATACAAACAAACTAGGGTTTTTCTACAAAAGTCTACCTCCCTAAATGCAGAAAAATCGAATTCTATATATAGATTTACAAGTGCGACGGCGTCACCTTTTGCATGGGACGGCGTCAGCTCGCCGTCATTAGGGTTTCGTCTGGGCCAAGTCATCGATGGGACGGCGTCACCGTGGAGTTGTGACGCCGTCGGTCTTCAGTTGGGACGTTGTCTTGATTCTGGATCTGGGCCGTCTGAGATGAAAACTCTGAGTGACGCCCTCCTTCTTTATAACGTGACACCGTCAGGTTATGTGAACAAAATTTCCACTGAGCCATCTGGTGCATGTTTTGATCAAGTCTTCATAGAGGGACGACGTCGCCATTTAATTGGGATGCCATCAGGTACTGTTTGATCAGCTTTGAGAGGCTTCGATCTTGACTTTGCCATTTTCTTCATGTATTTGCTCCTTTCCATCCAAATATGCTTCATTACAAAGATTTTGCTTCCAAGAGACCTAAAAGTGAAAAGGAACGAAATTAGCGATGCGGATATAAAAGTGGTCGATTTAGGGCTTAAATGACCCCTAAAAGCGTCGTTTTAAATCCTTATCGTTGATGTTACCTTTTAGTTGATTAGATTCACTTGTATTTTCGATAAATGCTAGTTTTATTAGTAATGAATTGATGTTTATTTGTTTAGGGTATCATTCCAAAGATTAGCGGCATATTCCTAGTCTTGAACACAATATTATTTGAAGCACATCCATGATAATATGAAATTGCAATGGAATGCTAAAGCATACAAGGAACATTTGTGGAGATGTGCATCAGCAACAACCATCCAACAATTTAAGGCAGCCATGCTGGCATTCAAGAGGTTTAGCGAACCTGCCCATGCTTGGTTAAGTAAGATACCACCAACCCATTGGTCAAGGTCACATTTTTCAGATACTAACCAAATCTATGTCTAAGTGTACATCTTTTTTTCTACGACATTGTTCATTACTGTTGTTTGTATAAATCAAACATGTTGTATAAATGTGTAGGGAGGGCTCATTCTGATGTGTTACATAATAACATGTGTGAGGTGTTCAATGGGAAACTATTGGGAGGTAGGCACCAACCCATCATTACTGCTTTGGAATACATTAGAGAATACTGTATGAAAAGAATAGTGAATGTTGTGAATGTGATTCACAAGTGTGCTTGGACCATTAACACCAAAGGCAACACTCATGTTATACTTGATAAAGAAAGAGGCTTATAAGTACACCGTTATGCGGTTGAAGGAGATAAGTATCGTGTCGGTGGATGGGGAGATATGTGTTTTGTGAATGTTGAAGCTAGGGCTTGTACATGTAGAAGATGGGAGCTTCAGGTATGCCATGTAAACAAGTTGTTGCTACCCATCGGTATATGAGGTTCAATGGAATGCAAGTAGGATCTGTTGAATCATGGGTTCATCCATGTTACTTGCTTAAGACTTGGGAAGAAACTTATAAACACTACATCCAGCCAATAAATGGTTATCAACATTGGAATAAGTCACAAGTGCCTACAAGCATTCTTCCACCTAAACATCATAAACCATTAGGTAGGCCACGAAAGAAAAGAACTAGGGCTTTTACTGAAAATGATAATAGTGACAAAACCAATAACTTGTCACAATATAGTAAGAGTGTGGTTTGTGGTATATGTGGCAATGCTGGACACAACAAGAAAACATGCCTTGGACTGGGAGGTGTAACAGGAGGTCAAGGCAGTATACAACAGTCTCAAAAAATAGGTCATCCCAGCCAAAAGTTACAGTAAAGACGAAGGCAAAGGTTACAGGTCACAACTTTGAACGAAATGAAAAACCTCAGTGTCAAACTAATGCTCAATCTCAAGGTGATTTTCAACCAAGTGTGGTCCAGTCTCAATCTGGAAGTCAAGTTGATCTTGCTCGGTGGGTCTCCAAAACAATTTTGGACTAAGACCAAGATTATAGCACAAAAGTCTGTCTTCACCACAAAAAAATGTTGGTTAAGCATATGAAAGCCAATGTTTTCCATCAAATATGTATTCCCCTAAACATTATTTGCTGTCTTTAAACAATGTCTGTTTCTGAACTTTGTAGACTACAAAATTTTATGCATTTGGAAATATATCTATTTGCATTATGTATGAAATCATGTCATGTTAATCTATGGGTAAGATTGTGTTTTTATTATATTGATTTGCCACTTTACCGTGTATTTCTACATATTGTTTCAAGTTCATACGCATATTAACTGTTGACTTTTACAAAGTCAATTACTGTTCGCCCATCTTTGAAACTTCATACGTCTTTGATACGTGGATCTGTTTTTCTTGGATTTGTGTTTTGAGTTGGATACTGTTATTCTATTATCACAAACAACAATGAAGAATCAAAAATGGATGAACAACACCATATCAAGTTTATGTTGATACTCAAAAGTGGTGTCCGTTCATCCATCTCTGATCATTCATCCATCTTTGATAGTTGTATTTTTGTTATGAGTTTGATAATTTTACTAGTATTTGTGTGGCAAGTGAAGCGGATATAGAAATTTTGGGGCAAGGACCTATTAGTAAAGGCAACACAGTATAAGGACCAAAGCATAAAGGAAATATAATATTACCACTGTACAAGGACCAAACATTATCAACCAAGAGACTATTCTTAGTCAACCTACACTAAAACTTCTTAAACACAACTTACCCCAGACCATCTACGACCGATCCAAAACACAAAAACCAGTAACTTTCTAAACCCCATAGAAAAACCATAGGAAAAACAAGAAGATGACCATCCAAGACAAGACACAAAAGTTCCTCAGACGACAAACTTTCTCCTTCTCAACAAGGAGATCAGCCAAGGCTGCTTGGTGAGCATCCTCTAGCTCGTTTGCCCAGTCACCAGCGTTAACTGCCTCCATAGTCTCAGAAATGAGGGTGACTTGGCATTCTTGTAATGCCGCCTCATTCCTGTAGATGCTTCTCTGCAAGTAGATGATCACATCCCTTGCTCTCCTTTGCATGGGTGGATCGTACCACCCATTGAACGGACATGTTGTTGGCTAAAATTGATAATCAAAATGTTAGCATCTGTTTACAGCATAAACACGAACTAAACCCATTTGTATAAAATCACAATTATAATAAAACATATATTACTATAATCAACACATTTAAGGTAAACCACTACAAGCCAACTTTAAAATGAAATAAAATTAAGTATCCCAACCTGTCTAGGACAGGCATAGAACCTCCTTCCTGGGTTCCTAGCATGTTCGAAGGACAGCCCTTCTGTTGCATGAACAAAGCACAATTTTTTAGATTTTACAGTCGGTGAAGAAGATAAGATTTTAGGGGATAGGAAAGATAAAGAATGAGTGGTGATAAACTTTCCCTTTTATTAGCAAGGTTTTACTGTAGCGCCCACGGTAAACAAGTGGACCTGACACGGTAATATTAATTAATGGACAGTGGTAAAATGACAATTGTGTCCTTTGACTAAAGACAAAGCAAACGGCAACTGACGTCATTGACTAACGGAAAAATGGTCAAAGGACCAGTTTAGACTATGAAACTTGAAAAAAGGACTCCGGGCTATGAAAATCCCACTTTTGATTCAACGTGATGCGCATGTACAAAATTAAGGACGAACGATGTATTTTACTCTAATAAATAAATAATAAATAATAATAATAATAATAATAATAATAATAATAATAATAATAATAATAATAATAATATATGAAAAAAATAATAATATATAAAATAATAATAATGATAATAATAATAATAATAATAATAATAATAATAGAAAAGTAATAAAAATCAAAATCAAATATAAAAAAATTAGAAATTTTGGCAAAATGTAATAATAATAATAAATTGCAAAATACATCTCTTTTATTAACAAAAAAATGAAAATACCCTGTTAGAATCACGTTAGTAGATAACGGAAAAATAATTGCCCCGTTCATTTTTAGGGATGTGTATTGTCTAATGTTTTTGTCCAAACTTTCCTGACAAGGATGTAAGAGGTGGCAAAGCAGGCGGCAAGACGGGTAGAAACAAGACGGCTTAAACGGCACAGCGCTGGGCTAAACAAGCACGGGTCGAATGGGCGCGTGTTATACAAATCACTTAATAAAAGACCTAAAACGACGAAATAAATTCCTTAAACGTAATATCTTATTTATATTAAAAAACTTAAATATATTATATATATATAAAAAAATTCTTTAAAACGATCGTAATGTTTTCTACAAGAGGGAAAAAAAATATGTCCAGTTAGTGACCATTTAAGTTTTCAATGGGGTATATGTGCCCATTTCAAAAAAAAAGAGGAGGCTAAATGTGTCCAAAATTTTTAAAAATTTGCCTATTTAGCCAATCTTTTTGTTTTTGGGCGCATTTTGTCACCTCTAATGTAAACTGTAAAATTTGGCAAACTACAAAGATGTATTTTGGTGATTGTACCAAGGACATTTCCAACAGGAATTTCATTCATGGACGTTCCATGGCTTATGATTCTCAGTGTAGCTAAAAACAATCGCCGATACGGCCAAATGAGTATCATCAAGATCACGTTTGAACCTATTTAGTTAGTATTCAAGGAATAACAATGCTCTTGGGCACATTGGCTAACACATTCATCACCATCTGCATTGCCGGTGAAAAAAAAAGTGCAGCTGAAAAGTCTGAACATGGGGAAACTACTAAAAAAGTACTAATTGGAACTCATAAACATAAAAAGTTCTCTGAACAACAAACAAAGTACGAACCTAGAGCAGTAGCAAGTTAACAATCAGATGGATAAATATTCCATAGCATATCACAAACCATAATATATGCAAACATTATAATCATCTATACATAAAGTGCAGAGTCTAATCTTTATATTTTAAGTCATTTATTCGAATTCCATATATGAATTACTACCGAGTGTTGATCTAACTTGTTACCAAAATATCAAGGGCCATGGATATGTAAACATATATACATATAGACGCATCAACCACGTTTTGGCCCTTCTACCATACTTATAATTAGTTGTGTCTATTCATTATAATCTTGACTGTCTCTAGGATACGGAAATAATCATAAAACAACGAAGATTGTTCCCCTTCAAGCCCGTCTCTATTTACCCTGTTACTGCCCGCCATATTGTTGCACGGACTGCCACCAATAATAAGATCAAACCCGCCAACAGATTTTATCAGTTTGTCAAGTTTATGCGGGTCTAATTTTTGAACATCAGCCAAGTGGACAAGATTGCCCTTTTGATCCGTTTGCTGCCACCAGCTCTTCATGATATCTCTGTTAGCCTCTGAAAGTTCCACTGAGACAACATTTTTTAAAGGAATCCTGAGCTTGTGGAGAGCAACCTCAGCACCACCAATGCCCGAGAAGAGTGAGAGAACATTCATACCGTCTGGATATATGTCCTTCAATACAGAGAGATGATATGCCACTGTATCAACCTGGGGAAAGAGGATATTAGATACACGGTTACTATGATGCTCATGTGAATTGTTATGTTTAGAAGAAACACGTGTACGTAGCTATCACTAATCGTATGGTGGAAGTTTCAAAAAGGAATGTGGCTTGCCGTAAATTATGTTTTTTAACCTCACGCAGCAATTCGACTCCTATACTTATTAATGGCTGAATTTGGGATGTCTTTCGACTCAATATGGCTGTAAATTACGTATTTGTGTTACAGTTTAACACCAGCAACTTATTACAGTTTGCTACAAAAGCTTCCATGGTCCTTGAAGTGTCCTTGAATTTCTTTACACTTCGTTTAGTTCATACATTTCTTAACAAGATTTCAATATTAAGCTAATGATTAGCTTGCCGGGCCATAAAGTTCAAAACTACATTAGTTTTTTGTTCCTTAATAAAGAGGTGTATATATAGACAAGAACTGGGGGAAAAATGAATTGAACATAGGAAATAGAATTTCTCACCTGAAATGAGTTACCAAGGGATTTAAATCTGTCTGTCCTACTTAAACCCCCACCTCTCGTATGGTTTCTGGGAAACCCCAATAGCATTTCAACCTCATCTGGTTCTAAAGTAGCAACTTTGTTTTTCCCTACCCAAACTAAATTCCATCTTCGGCATTCCTCAAGAACATACTTCTTCACATGATCAGGTGGGTTGTCACCACATTTCTCCAAAGCCTTCCGGATCCTCTCTGTCAATTTTGGACTTCCATAAGATGTTTTCAAGCAGTTGAGCTTTGTACGCTTATCCCATTTTGGCCACCATTTCTTTGTTAAAGGGAATGCCTCGTGTATAGCGCGGGGAGGAAGTGGAAGAAGCGGGAATCTGTTGCTTATGGGCAAATTGTGCACATATCCACGTTTTCTTGCAGCTGCACAGAAATATTTGGAATCAACAAACTCGGGAGCTATTTCATAGAGGAATCGAGAAATTTTGTCCCAATCTCCTTTCGTAGCCAAAGCGACATTTTCATAATAAAAGAACGGTGGTCCGATGGCTGCTTCGGGAAGTGTTCTGTAAGTCACCACACTGGAAATAGATGGTACACCAAAGCCTATCATGGGATTTGGAAGACGGATCACCTCGTCTTGTTCAGCTAGTGGTTCCTTTTTCTTAATTCTTTTCAGTGCCTCTTGATTATGTTTCCTCTTAAGTTCTGCGTTCACAAAGATCTTGGGTTTCTGTGATTATGTCAAATAAAAAGATTAAGAAAAAAAATTCTAACTACGCGATAATACACTAATAGAATATGATCAAGTTAACTGGAGCATGTATTACCAGAGGTCAACGGGCAATTGATTAACAAAGAAATCGGCAACTCATATTTGATATTTATACCATGTGAATAAGTACGCATAAAACCTCCTATATCATTTTATCCATAGAAATATATTACCATTGACATGGGTTACTTTGTATCATATTTGACACAATAGTTAGTTATCAAAATGATTAAATGTTGAAACACGAACACCATGTCCTGGGTCAAATCCAGAAAGAACTGCTCTGACCCGTTACCTAAACCGGCTCGACCTACCCATTTTTCCACAGCCATTATTCAATAATATTATAAGAAAAACACTATCAAGAAGAGTAACTACCTCTTCCTCGAAAAACACAGCTTCTGTCTTTGCCATCTGAGCGGCAGTTATAAACTCAATTAGATCTACGACTGAGGCATCAGGACCTGCAAAAGGGCAAACAGCAAGGCTCATGAGTACTTTTTAATTTATTTTATTGAAATGCACTCATAACTCATAGGTACAGCTTGAAGAACTGAAATGTGGACAGCACCCAGAGACTACATACATTATCAAAAGAAATACAAATTTACATTCCTTTAACTTTAAACATGCTAACTCTTCTAGTGTAAGAATATTGCAACCTCGTTTTCTAAAATCTAAAATCGTCACTCATACATACCACATCTCTCCATGGCTTCTGACGCCTCTTCTGCTGCATATCCCATACTTGCCAAAGATAATAACACGTTCTCATTATCGGGTGAAGAATTGTCCTTCTCCTGTACAAGACAGATGTCAAATTCAGATATGTTTACAATTTCAACAAATGCATAAAAATGAAATTTACTAATTGTAACGATGTTTGTTGACTGTGACATGCTCACATGCCATTAGGAAGGCATATGAAATCCTAATTTTTGGTATTGATTAACAAAGCGGCCGGAAACTCATATTTAATATCTATACCATCCATTCTAAATAACATGTTTTTATCGAATTGTTTGTTATTTTCTATTTCTGATCTTAAAACAAACTGTTCTCTTGGTTGAAAATTTTATTTTCTCTTAAGGGGTAACAATAAGAAAGCCACATAACAAAGGCCGATCAAAACTCTGCTTAGAAAGTCTGAGAAAACGAAGTGAGTTGAACCAAACCAAGTGTATATCAGTTACTATATGGATGATATTAGTTTAAAAAGAAAACAGCACCAAGAACAACCAAGAAAGAAAATATTATGAGCGTGTGTGTTCAAGCGTTTATGCTCACATCTATTTCACTATCGTCGAGACTGTCGTCATAGTCAGAAGAAAACTCGTCGTCATCTACACATTGTTGCTGATAAGAGCTGACATGACACGTGTTATGGTCCACTTGCGGAGAGTCTTCAAGAACCTACAAGACATTGATAAAACATTTATAGTTCAAGGTTTTCCACATTAGATACTTTACATAAAAGTGTAGGATACATCTGTATACTTTTGCTTTCCTATATGGCTTTTGTTGAGCAATAAGATATATCATAAATGAAAAGATCCATGGTTTAGAAAGTGAAAGTTTTGCTCACCGAGTATGTAAGTATCGTCTCAAGTATCCTGTCGGTGTTACTTTCTCCTACATATATGAAAGAACAAAGATTTAAAAATTTCCCAGATAAAACTAATAATAAATATATATATAATTCTATCATATACCATTTTCTTTAATCGCTTTGGTAACCAGCCTCTCATGGAACCCCATATCAATGAAATGTTGAACCAAGTTAGAGTTTGAAGGCCCCGCTGAAGAGGCCGCCTTAAGACAAAAAAGAAAAAAACTAACTATTATGCAGTGCAAGATTCAATCTTTTTTACATAAGTAAACTTTTTCAAGTTCAAATTATACGCTGTTTTAGCTAGTTACTCCATGTAACCTGTATTACCATCGAAAATTTAGAACTATAAAACATTGAACATATGGAAATCGCTATTCAGTAAACTTTAGAAATAAGTCACTGTTCAATTGAGTGATCTGAATGTATAATTTTTAAAGCTAAGTAGCTTGAATGTCATGTTTTAATGAGTTTAGTGACTTGAGGAACGAGAAAATAGTAAAGTACTTTAAATGAACAAAACCGCTAAGTGTTGTAATCTCCGTACGTATTAGCCCTTAAACAAATGATCAAATCCCATATAGAACATTGACTATTTACATAATAAATCAGACTTATTTATGCATTATGAACAAACAAGTTAATATAAAAAAGATAGTATATATTAAGGAAGTACCATTGTTCTATAACCTTTATCCATGTAGAAAGAAGCGTTTAATCTGTTCAAAATAAAGAAAGGGAATAACTATCAAATCACTGCAGAAAACTTGCGATCTCATATTCGAACCAAAGATTTAAAAGTGATTACCAGAACCTAGGGTCGTTATAATTTCTGTAAATTAAAATTGTGATATTTGCAAGGATGAACTCATACCGTGGAAGATAACTCAACATTGGCTAGAAGTTAGCAGTGAACATAGGTTAGAGTTACAGAAAATGAAAATACAGAGAAGTGTCATTAATCCTAAAACTATTAGCACAAAACTCTGTCTAGCATTGGTATTAGGAATCTAAAGAGGCGAGACTTATATGCAGAAAAAAAAAAAAAAAAAACTATGCCCATAATTAAACATCAACATCAATCTAATCAAACCTCGCCTGTATGTCAACACATTAACTAAATTATTTCAGTAACGGTTGAAAAGCAAATGACACTCCGGTTTATATTTTATGATTCACATTTATGAACCGAGAATTATCTCACAATGACGATAGTTTATGCCTGAGACCATCAACATGCAACTTAGAAAGCTCCCACCATATATGTCTTCCTCGTCTAAACACAACCACTTTATATACTACTTGTCAGCCCAAGCATTGTCTAATTATCATGGCCAATAAATAGTACTAACAATGTGATCACGCCAAATATGGAATAATTTACACCATTTTAATTTGCCTTAAGCTTTTCCATTTTCAACAAAAAGAATATTCAGTAGTAACTCTGATATCATTATTGTTCCTGATGCTCATACAAACAAAAGTTGCCTTGAAAGTTGAAACCATTCACTGTCTCTATGCTTCCTTCTCATTTTAGATGTCTATATAAAACACATACATAGAAAGTTACAGACATAAAATGCAGTTCCCTACATCCATAATTCGATATTACACGTACTAATTTTTTCTAACTTTAAGTTTATGAGGTTATTTGGTTACCCTTATCTTCCATGATCCCATATTTTCTAGCTTACTTTTTAATTTTAAGTCATACTAAGCTTATAAACTAACCAGGTAGGCTTATAAACAAAAAAAGAGAAGCTAAAACGAACACTCCTTAACACTTGCACATGCAACTCTATCAATATCTGCTAAACACACAAAGGAACATAAGATATATCATTTCATGAGAGGCTAAACAATGTTTATGCTCTTGTTACAAATTCCATGATATACAACCATAAATAGATTATCATCCTAAACCATTAAAACCTGGCTAGCCATAACACTCAGCAACAACTTCAGCCACACACTAAAAACCATCAAACAAACAACAAAAAAAATGATTTCACCAAAGTTTACCTTAATTTTTCGAGGATATGTCATATGTTGATATATTAATACTACGTAATAGTTACATGAGCAATGTTATGTCCTCCTACTTTTATCTAGCTACCTACTCATATTCTTACACATACGAGTTTATTACATGTGTCATGTACTAATTCTCTCTTTCTTATTTGGCTTATTAATTTTTTTCAAATGTCACAATCATATTAGTAAAAGGAAGTAAAACAAAAATAATAATACTCCGTATTATTTTTCCTAGTTACATATAAGTAACTACTGTTAAAAATGTCCTTGCATAGATTGTTACAAACTGGCATTGTTTAGTACAAACTATGTATTTTTTTTGCGAAGATTTTAGCGTTCCATGTTTTTTTGAACTAAACACTACGTCTATGGATAGTTGTCCAGTTATGTGTCATCAAAGTTGGATTATAAACCATTACATGTTGCTACTATACTTGGTGTGCTTCTAATAACATATTCTACTAATTATGTAAATATGTATAATGAAAAATGAGAAGTAATTATTTTCTATCTGTTATGTTATGTAGACATATTTTAGAGAAAAGTTAAAATATTAAGACTACACACTTATTTATTATTACAAATTTTAATAAATATAAATATAATAGCATTGGTTACAACTCCTTAAATTACTTTTTGTAGACATGTTTTAAAAAAGATAATTAAAAAATTATTGTGTAATTTAATATAAGTCTATAACCATAATTACGTAATAAATGTTAGGTAAAATACACCGTTCGTCCCTAATCTTGTACATGCGCATCACGTTGAACCAAAAGTGAGGATTTTCATCGTCCGGAGTCCTTTTTCCAAGTTTCATAGTCTAAACTGGTCCTTTGACCATTTTTCCGTTAGTCAATGACGTCAGTTGCCGTTTGCTTTGTCTTTAGTCCAAGGGCACAATTGTCATTTCCTTATTTCAATTAAAATTTTCTGTATTATTGCCACATGTAATGTAACCCTCTTCCCTCCCCATAAACACATAGACTGTATTATTTTTTGTCCCAGAACTTTCATTACAAGAATTATCAGAATTCACAAACCCTAATTGCATGTCACAAAACCCCTGTTTATCAATCAAAAAACCGAAACATGGACTTTACTCTATGAAAAGTAAAAAGACATCCAGGTTATCCAGTTGATGATACCGTCCTGTACGTCTCTGCTAAGAAGAAATACGGAACTATTTTTATTATGATTATAAACATTGGAATTTCTAATTGGCATATTTATTTTTTGGCAATTAACTTTTTAGAATGCCCTAAACATATATTGACATGTTTTCAGGTGGTAGATCTAATATGTTTAACATGAGGGTTCATCACAACGGTTTCTTTAAATACTGGCCTGGTAGAATCTACGTTGGAGGTATGGAAATTTAGTTGATTTGGTTGATGTTGATAGTGTGTCAGTCGAAGAGTTGGATGTTCTTATGTATGAATTGGATTATGAGCTTGGTTCAAAAAATACTATTACTTTGTTAAGCCTGGTAGTAATTTAGATGATGGTTTGTATAGCTTAAGTGAGAGTGCAAATTTAGAAATATTGAAAGATCTTGTTGATGACCATAAGATGATAGAAGTTTATGTTGAAAATGGTAAGACAACATTGGATGTTTATGAAATGTCACCAAAGTCAATTAGGACTGTTATTGCTGATGTGGATGCAACAAAGAAAAAGGCAGCTCTTGCTATTGTTTCATATTGCTCAAAGAAATTGTTCTTAGAAAAGATTGTTAATAAATCTGTGGTAGAGGATATATGTCATGTTACACATCAACCTTTGGAAGTCAATACTTTGGTACAATCTAGTCGATGCCGTAAATGAACCCTTGTTTTCATCTATAGAGGTCTGCGGATCAAGATGTTGTAGGTGATGTCAACCAAGATATAGATAAACATGTTGAGCATATCCAAGTAGATAGTCCCAAGAGGTATGTCAAAATGAGCAAGAGTTAGGTCATCAAGAGGAGGAAATATGTAATCCTGTTGAACATATCCAAAAAGGTAAATCTGCACAGGTATGTGAAATTGATGAAGATATAAGTGATGACAATGTGAGTGAAATAGATAGTTATGTGAGTGATGATGATGATATTGAGAACAATCGTGATGGAAACACAGTGGTCGATGAGGCTAATACTTTTGAGGAGCCTGATTTTGATGTTAATCTGTTCAAAGTGACTGAGACTACAGAGTTACCATATATAGGTACCTCCAGCCAGATACAAGATGATTTTTTTAAGAAAAGTGAGTTGGATCTATTAGATGATAATGATTTTGCAAGTGGTTCTGAGAATGAGGGTGAGTATGTTATTAGGAAGAAAAAAATGAGGGCATACAAGAAACAAAAGTTAAGTGAGGCAGCACAAGTAGAGGACGAAATATATTTTTCCGTAGTCAAACTTTTCTAACTGCAAAAGAAGTGAAAGATAAGATCAAACTGCTTTCAATAAAGACTAGGAGGAAATTGCAACTCATTAAGAATGACAAACAAAGAATTAGGGTTAGGTGTGTTGGAAAAATACTTGTTTGTGGAATAAACGTGTTGGACTGAGAAGAACCCCAAAGAGGAAAACTGGTCCTATAACTAGAGGCCTTGGAAGGGATGTATATTTGCGATCACTCAAGGAGCAAGCAATAGATTGCCCATAGTTGTTGTATGTAGCCAAAAATACAGCTAAAAATGAATGGATTGTTCGAACTTTTAGGGATGAACACAAGTGTTTGCAATCAAGAGAGATTAAAGCTTGTGACTACAAGTTTCTTTCAAAGAAAATAGTTGACCAAGTTCAAGTCAATCCAAATATTCCAATCAGAGCTGTTCAAGATCAGCACAGTAAACAGTTTGAAGTTCAAGTGTCTATGCAAAAGGCATTGAGGGCAAAAAAACAAGGCAGAAAATGAGATTAGGGGTGATCATAAGCAGCAATACACTCTTTTAAGAGACTATGTTGAAGAGTTGCATAAAACAAACCCAAATACAACAATTAGGATAAGTGTACAAACTGCAACAGATGCAACAAGTCCAACTAGAGTTTTGTATGTATACTTAGGTGCTTTGAAGGAAGGATATAAAGCTTGTCAAAGAGAGTTGTTGGGGTTAGATGGTGCTTTTATGAGGGTCCTTTTCTGCCGACTTTCTACAAGATCGGTATAGACAAAGAACAATGGAATATAGCCTTTAGCCTATGCGGTTGCAGAAGGTGAAAGCAAAGACTCATGAATTTGGTTTCTTGAATATCTAAGAGATGATCTTGACTTGCAACCAAACTCAAACTACACTTTTATCAGCGACAGGTAAAAGGTGATGTTACCTTTTAGTTGATTAGATTCACTTGTCTTTTCGAAAAATGTTAGTTTTATTAGTAATGAATTGATGTTTATTTGTTTAGGGTATCATTCCAGCATTAGCAGCAATATTCCCTAGTGTTGAACGACACTTATCTCCCCATCCATTGACCTGATACTTATCTCCTTTAACCTGTAAAACGGTGTACTTATAAGCCTCTTTCTTTATCAAGTCTAACATGAGTGTTGCCTTTGGTGGTAATGGTACGGCACACTTGTCAATCACATTCACAACATTCACTATTCTTTTCATACAGTATTCTCTAATGTATTCCAAAGCAGTAATGATGGGTTGGTGCCTACCTCCCAATAGTTTCCCATTGAACACCTCACACATGTTATTAAGTAACAAATCAGAATGAGCCCTCCCTACACATTTATACAACATGTTTGATTTATACAAACAAAAGTGTTGAACAATGTCGTAGAACAAAAGATGTACACTTAGACATAGATTTGGAAAGCAAAATTATAGGTGAGATGGTAGATTGGACCGAATTGGAAGATTAGGGTTTGATTGAAAGAGAATAACTGTTAAAATTTAGAAGATAACAGCAATTATCCTTAAATAAGTAACCCTAATTGCCATAAATGTCTGACCAATAACTGTTACTGTAGAGTATACCCCAAATTAGGTGACCATAAGAAAAGTCAACCATATTATCAAATCCAGCACGAACAGACATAACCAACACTAACTTGAGTGACCAGCACTAACTGAAAGTCATCCAGAAGGAAAATACCACGACCAGAAGGAAGTAAACAACCAGCAGGAATGTTAGGAATTAGAAAATTCCAGTATTGAAGAGTCGGTCACCCCAAATATTATCTAGCATAAGTTGGCTCGTAGACTTGTCGTTATTTACGTTTCTATGTAGTTAATTAGTTAGTCAAGTAGCGTAAAATAGTTTAGTGCAACACCGTGGAGGAAGGTCGGGTCTTTACCCATTGTATCCCTGATCCACAGGCCGATAGGAGGTCGTTTAGTTTGTAACCTATAAATACCCTCTACCTTGCAAGGTAGAGGGTTGGATGTTCTTTGGTAATCTAATATTCTACAAGTTTCTCTTACTAGAATGTCCCACTTTCTCTCTCTCTAAAATCATCTCTATGCCCATTGTGTGAATGTTATGATATGTAAGTGAAATCCAATATCCATCAATTGATATCAAGAGCCATGGTTAGATCATATCTTGCACATCTTTGGATTTCTAGTGGTTTTTAGGTGGTTTTTTTAGTTTGAAAAAGTTTAGTGGTTTTTGCATCATTTGGTTGATTTCTCGTGTTAAAGTTCGGATTTTGTTAGTACTTTTATGTTTAGAATCATCACAAGTGTGTAGGTTTTCATTTGGTAAGCTTAAATCATCTTGGTTGGGTTGTTTTGGATTGAAAAGTGATGTTTATGTGGTTTTTTCTTGCTAGCGACTTATCTCACGGATTACTTTCTTCGTAGCGACTTGCTTTACAAATTTGTAGCGAGTTACGCTTTGAGACCTAGCGACTTAGATCTAGCGAGTTACAAGACAAGTAGTGGACTCCACCACGGGTAGCGACTTGGTGGTAGCGACTTGGTCCGTAGCGAGTTGCTCTTTAGCGACTTGTATCTTTAGCGACTTGAGTAGCGAATCTTCGCCAAAATTTTGCTAGCGACTTGAGGCTTAGCGAGTTACTACTTAGCGACTTGCATTTGTCTAGCGACTGGGACTCTAGCGACTTAGTGGTGTAGCGAATTAAGTGTTAGCGACTTGGTGTCAGTATCTTCTAGCGACTTGGGTGATTGTTTACGGTTTTCTTTGATTTAGTAAAATCCGTGAAAGAATCTATTTCTCGGTTTAATCATAGAGTTATAAAATCCCGTATTATCTGTTAACATGTCTACCAACGCTCCTACTAACATCTCCATCTGCTGCCGAGGATGTTCAAGCAACTGGGTCGATACTGCCCACCCATGCTTGATGTAAACTAACCACAATAACACAATATCACCATCACGGATCCTTTAATCACCAAAGTGCTTGCTCTCTATGACACAAAGACGTAATAGTGAAATGTAATGCTTACACGAATGCCATACATTTAATGATTCAAGATCGATTATTCGTAACAACTCAAATAAGTCACTCTTAATGTCTCGCAAATGATACTAAGAATATGGAATGCACCAAAGGAGTCGTTTCAATATCTCATCGACTTCTCAAATTACTCTTATCTACAACCATGGATCGAACAAGTTGTGCCATCCTTCGTCAGATTTTCCCACTTTGACAAGAACTGCTTTACTTAACTTAGAACGATCGAGGTTTCAAATTACCAAAGAAAAGTTCTCAATCGATGATTCTCATGTCGCTCTCCAAACCATCATCAATCAATTTCACCACTTATCCGGAAGAATACTCCTCGATTTTGATGATATCATGACCGGAATATCGCTCAAGAAACACACGGAATGGAAATTCATGAGTTCGTAAACTCATTTATTCAACTTATGAGTAATATGGAAACATACATCAAGGAAGTCGCTAATGAAAATAACAAGTCGAATGAATTGAATGAGTGCCAAGAGTTTCCATGGAGCAATGATGACGTGTCACGCTTCATTCCGCTTGAACCAAAGAAGACACCGATTGCGTAATCTCGGTTGTGATGGAAAAGGATGAAGAGAACAACACCGATCTCAAAGTCTCGTAGTCGAAAAGGTATCAATCAATAAGGTACACTTATCCGATCACACAAGTTCTCATAAAAGGTACATGACTCTTACTCGAACATAACAATGTGGAATCGCCTTTATTTTGCCCGAATCTAATGCAAGTAACATGATTGAAAAAGGGTATATGATGAGCTTTCAAACAAATTTTCAATTCTTGAAAAACACAGATCTCATTGCAAATTGAAATACAACAAAAGATGAAATGTTTTGTGCAAAAACCGTGTACTAATCGTGAACTTCCGAATTTAGAGAATTTTTGAAATTAATCGCTTAAAATCCCGTATTCAGACAAAGATTCACCATAGGCAATCCAAATCACTTCTTTCGTAAGCCCGTAAATATGATCGTCATGAGATGAGTGATGCACTAGAATCTAGAAATTCGAACTAGCTCTATGTGTGTCCAACCTTCTAAGAGAAATGAGCATTTAAGAAAGAACCTTGAGGAAACAGACTCTAAGTTAGTCAATCAATCTAACCTCTTGATGAAAGACATTGATGACCTCAAAGCACAAATTCGTGATAAGAGCTTCAATATTGTTGCCCTAAAAATGAGCTCGGAAGTATGTTGGAAATAGGATGAACACTAAGTTTGCAAAACCTTCAACTTTGGGAAAGTCAAATGTTCAGAACCACTTGAAACGAACAGTTATTAAACAACCTAATGCCTTTAGGTCTGAAAGAGCTAAACCATTGAAGCCTAAGCTTACATCCCAAGTTGATAATATGTCTGTTTTGTCAAAACCAGTCACTTCATTGCCTAGTTCAGATATGATGAATCTCAAACATAGGACTTATGGTCAACTCTCACAGATCAGAAATGCAATAAGTTTAACTAGCTCTCATGCAAAACATCATTTGACTGATCAATCCCCTAAGAAATTCTCTGATCACAAAAGAACAAACTGTCATAACAAGGTTGTGCACTCATTTAGTTCAACTAACTGTGTTTTCAAATGGATTCCCACTGGCAGATTTTTTAAGTTTACAGGACTTAAACGAACTTACATTCCTAGATCATGCCTCAAGTGGATTCCCACAGGTAAACTTTTCAAGAATGTAGAACCTAATAGGATCCCCATTAATGATACGTCTGTGTTATACTGTGATGCATCCAAATGTGAGATTAAACATGTCACTAACCCTTCTATGTACAAGTCTACATGTGCTTCCAGTACAATGTGTTCTCGCCTTTTTCGTGTACAATGCTCAACTCAATCAGAACTTCATGACTTGGTTCCCATCGAAATGAACATAGCTCATTCAGAGCTATAGCGTGCAGAGTTGATGTACCTCTTACTTTGACTCCTATTCATCTTGAATCGTGACTCGCTCTTCTATATCCGTATAAATCAAATCTCTTTAAAAAAAAAAAAAAAAAATTTAATTTCTTTTACAAATTTAATTTTTAATTTTTATATATGTCATTCTTTTAAATTCAAAATTTTATCATTTTTCTCAATCTAATAAAGAATACATTCCTTGTTATCGATAACATCTACGGTCCTAGAAATGTCATTCAATAATGGCACGGATCATAGATGAAGTTCGAACAAATGATATATTCTTATTTTATAGTGGGATTGGTTACTATCAATCAATGGTCTCTGATGACATTGATTGAGGGGGAGATTTTGTATTAGTTCTATTTGCCATTGGCGTCTGTGCTGGTTATGATGTTTGCTCATTTGTATGTTGTGATTGTGTCTTGCTTGTGTGACTAACTGGTTATGCTTTTGTAATATCTGGTTGTGGTGTTTCTCTCAGTTATTGGTGTATTTGACTAAATGTTTAATTGACTAATGGTAATCATTGGGATAATCTATGCTAGAGACTTAGTCTATAATCCGTGTTAGCGACTTACCACTCGTTCATCAAAACCATAGGGACCAAACTTGTCATATTTAAAGTTGTGTTGCACTAGCGACTTATATCACTTCACTTTAGAACCACAAGGACCAAATGTGTCAAATTGCCAAAAATGGTTTCTAAACCCCTAGCGACTTACCAATGTCGTCTCAAATAAGTTTTTTTTTTCCTCTCTTGTTTTTTTCTCTCGACAAATTGCTCATCCTAGCGACTTAGTAAGTGGTTTGTCTCGTATCTCTCGTATCTTAGTTCTCTTAAGCGTTTGTGTTAAGAATCTAACTTGTCTTTTTATTCAGATCCTTTCGAGCTCGTGATTTGTGACTCCCACCTAGGTTCGATCTGTCATGAAATCGTGTATTTGTTGCTATTATGTTGATTGAATGTGTTCAAATTGTTTGGAATATATTATCTTGATTGCTTGGTAATTTGTCTTCGTGATCTGATGATGAATGGTTAGCGGATCGGGTTGTTGGGTTTCTGATTATGAGTGTTCTTGTTGGCGAGTTAACATGTTCTTGGTAGCGACTTAGCTTGTATATTCTTCATGACGAGTTAGCGCTCATAATAGCGACTATGTTTTTGTAGCGAATTAGTTTATTCTATTCTAGCAACTTGGTTAGCGAGTTAGTAGTCAGCAACTTGTCTTTACAAGTTAGCGAATTATTAACATTAGCGACTTAGTTAACAAATTTGTAGCGACTTGGTTGTGTTATCGTTCATGGCGACTTGTCTTCACAAGTTAGCTAATTAGTAACCCTAGCGACTTAGTTAATGATTTGTAGCGACTTGGTTTTGTTATCGCTCATGGCGACTTGTCTCTACAAGTTAGCGAATTAGCATAGCGACTTAGAGAGCTAAACTATTAGCGACTTGTCTCGTGGTACTAGTGATGGCGACTTGTCCTTACAAGTTAGCAACATTGTTCACTTTCATGTTGAGAATTAGTCTTAGGGTCGAGGGTTATTAAAATGTACAAGAGTTTTAGTGCAAAATTGATCTCATTCTCACAATACTTAGGATCTCCTAATTCGACTTGTTGAGTCAACATACTCTATGTAATCTGTTATGACATCTCTGCTTAGGCAAAAGGTACTTGGTTTCTCTCACGATGACCAAATGTTACTTTTTGCCTCATGCATATTTGTTATATCACTTCTACATGTGTATCTTGGCTCATGTCATGATCCCTTTGCAATGCACTCTTTGCCTATTAATCCCTTATAAGCTCTTCATGTGATTATTTATCTGTAAGATTATACTTCATTGAAATATCTCAATTATGAAAGTTGTCATATATTTGAAAGTTGTCATATATTTGAAATCTATGCCACTCAATCTTTCTCTCAGATGTGTTTTGGGACTCTTCCGAGTTACTACTTCTATGTGTCTATGTCATAAGGGTGCTCTCAATGTTGTCTCACTTATCATTTATCATCTAACCTGCTCCCATTCATTATCAAGTGATTGTATGATTACTCGTAACATCAATGGCAAGTTCAATCCCGTAAAAGAGCGCTACCCTTCTCGGCATCATCCAAAGTTCTCTCGACGAAGAAATCCTTCCTGTGAGTCAATGGGTCATTATTGGAAAAAGCAATCATTATGTGGACCTACAAAGGCTTCAACAAAATCCGATACTCAAAGTTTCTATTGACATCCTCAAAACACAAACTTCTTCTGAGCAATTTCAAGCAATGCTCAATTCCGACCATTTACATTCAACAATTCGGAACACCGCTCAATGGAACAAAATCACAAAGACAATACTCTTGCAAACTAGATGATATGGAGTTCACAATTGATTCGATATTCGAGCAAGGCTCTTGAATCACCCCATGTAACCTCGACTTTCGCTCGAATCTCCACCGTGCCGACGATCCGATTGTCTTTCTAATTGGGTTGGGTTATCGTAACAAGATTTCAAGAGCATCCGACATCATCACCGGTCACATGTATCAACCCCGAGAGCTATTACAACTATTCTTAACTTGTGCTTATCCGCAAAACATCGTGGTTCGATAAAGTGAGAATCCCTATCTTGCAAATCTTATGGGAATCGTTAATAGGGTTGATGTGAATGTCTCGATCATATTTGGGAAGAATTTTCGTTATCAATGAACACATTCATATCCGATGTAATCAATTTCCAACAAAGCTCAAGGCCGAAAGAAATGTAATAAGTTTGTAATTCCCAAAGATCGATTCTCTAAGTCGGTTATCCAAGACTTACAACAAACTCACAAATTCAATCCTAGGAGTGAATCAACTCTACATAATGCGTAAGATGAATATGTCTTAGGAAACCCGAAATATGTTCCTAGAGGTATGGATAATGAACTATTTGATTGCCAATTCTCGATTGTCTTCTCACGTAAGATATCAAGAAGAAGGACTACTTCAAGCAATACAAGAAAAGAGCAACCAAATCCTCTCACGATGTCACACCTCTCCTCTACAACCAAATGCTCCCATGACCAAGTCACCACAAGCATCCTATGCTTCTTCCTAAAAAGAGACTTGAAAGGTCACAACATTCGACACCACAACCAAGAAGCGTAATGTAAAAAGGAAGAAAGTGGAAAAGGAAATTGGTGAGAACACCGAGATACCAAGGAATGTTACCAGTTAATCGATGAAGATGATGTCGATCCGCAACTTGGAATTCAAATAAGCCTAGAAAGTCGAATGTGAAAGCTCCAGAGGTGGAATTGTGTTAAGAGAACCCGCTCAACTACCTCGACAAACAACCCCAATTACACATGACAAGGGAAAAGGGTTGCAAGTGTTGAACCGAACAAGTCGCTCACATGTTGTTAACTATCTCATCATCTCCATCAAGCACCACAAATCAATATGAGTCAAGAGAAGAACAAAATCATCTCATGCAAAAGAACAACTGGAGTGGACAAAGTGCCCAAACGCTTAAGGAAACTCCTACACTTAGTGAGACTCAATCTGCTTGAATGTTGACGCCTGCTGCAAAAAGGCTCGCAGGAGAACCTTGAGACAAGATCCGATGAGACCTTGAAGATGGATGAACCAAATCGCCTACTAACTCTCTATCCTCACTTAAGAATCTTGATGCGATTTCTTTTTGGTGATCAATTCATTAATGACAAATCCTTAGATATCGCACAATCCATGTATACCGTCAAGATTCAAAGAAGTTACGCCAACTATTCCTCCGATGTCGCATCCTCATTATCAACCGCACTTCCACCTCCCTTACCTACTCAATCAATCGTACAAACACCACCAACATCGCCACCAACCCCCGAACTCGTCATTACAATTGCGTATGAGGTGGCTCCACCACCTTCCTCCACGATTCTCACCTCCGATCAACTAATGGATAAAGCCATAAAAGGATAGAAGCTCGGAAAGGCAACTTCCTAAATCTGCTGATTCTCCGTGGATCGTGTCTATAGATTGAGAACCTCAACTTCAATGAAGGGGTTACCGCCGCTATTGAAGGAGAAGTCAAGGATGCCGTGGAATGGGCTATGGAGGCTCCACTTCTTAGACGATTCAAGGACCTTCCTATCACGTATATGAGAGCAGCCTGCTTGAAAGGATGTATGATGTCAAGAGGACAAGCATGAGGTTCACAATAAACTCTATGAGGCACTTGAAGAATCCATTAAGTTCGACAATTATGAGCGCTTAAGATTGACGCCGAGGAAAAAGAAGCTAAAAAGAAAAGGAGAACAATTGTGATGGAAGCATTGATGAAGGATCGCAAAGATCCTCCTCCACCCCACCACCAACGGGGCGCTGGAACTTCGAGTGGTAATCCTTCTACAACAACCAACACACCTCCATCACAACCACCATCATCACCGCCAAAACCTTCCAATCAATCGATCCTACAAAAGAACAGTAGTACTCAAGAAATCACACCGACGACGGTTGATTCAAGGTTCACATCCACATCCACCTCTATTCTCGATGATCAAATGGTTAACGAAGAGTCGCATGTCATGGCGACTCATAACCGATGAAGATGATGCATCTACAAAGCATATTCCTAAGCCCTCGAAGACCGGTTTGATAATTACATGGTGGAATCGCACTAGTACATCCGAGTTGCACCTTCAAGAGACACAATTCAAAGTCGCATTGTGGAAGATAGACCTCCTTCTCCGTAACCCACATGGACCATCCCGTAGTCCGACTCTATGATTCCCGACAACAATTGGGCATCGCTTATCACCAATAATTATGAAGTTCCAATCAAGACTCTCTTCCGCACTACACCGGTGATATGGGAAGTTTTATAAGATGGTTTTGTGAACGGAAGAGTATCTCATCCATAACTCCAAGAGATCTTGAAGGACAAGCTTACGAAATTGTCAAAGTCTTCCATTCGATGCAAATCATCTTCAATATCGATGGAAGAATGCCATAAGATGTCGAATGACCAAGTCGGTGAGCAAATCACCGCTTCAATGTCAACAAATCTCTTCCTCTTGGTGGTGAACCCGGTCAGTGACCATTCAGTGAATTCTTCTTCAATCACGACTTGGACTATCCGTGTGCTCGATCTGCGAAAGAAGACCCGCTCTATCAATATCAAAGATGAAAGTCGCAACTTACTCGATCAAGGGCTTGAACAGATGGTTCCCGATCAATTCGGGTGATGAAGAACAAAAGTATGATATTGCCGCTTCTTATGGTATTTCTCACCGGTGGTTCAAAAGAAGAAGTTCTACATCGAAAGACATGGTGCGATAAAAGACGAATGATGTCGATCAAAGTCGCAAATCTTAAGTGTTGTTAGTGTAGAGATCTTCCCTATCTATGGTTATGAGTACTTGAAGAAGATTGTCCTTAAAAGAGCAGACTTCAAAGTGTATACTATTGAAGAGAAAGACTTCAAACATCTTCGCCAAATGATTTCAAGATCTCTATCTCTTAAATCTTCAAGGACACCTTGAGCATTTACCGTCTGTGAGAAAAAGGCCCTCTCTGCAATGCCACTCTTGGATCGTGGGCTTAGTCATTCGAAAACGAGTTGAGGACTTTCACTTGGCATTGAAAGCTACCAAACCAGATCAACCTTACAAGTCCACAATGGAATGCAATCGGGCATGAATTTCATCGTGAATATAAAGTTCTTGACACCCCTAGAGCCGCCATCTTCACCGATGATATGGATCTCGTATGCTTATGCGCCTATGTGAGCTCTACAAGTTTAGTGATGGTACTCTCAAATTGGTCGAAAAAGAACTTGACACCGTAATGAAAGAAGTCAAAATTGATATGAAATCTTGGGTTAAGACTATCTTTTGACCGATGATGACATGAAGAGGTGTGAACACTTCATTGTCGCAATCGACGAAGACTTAAGACAAGAAGGATCTTCCGCAGCCTTGAAAGTTTTGTTGGTGGAAGGCTTCGGATGGTCACTACAAACTTCTTCGAGGACCGAATGAAGACTTCTTCGGGATGTCGTTTGTGGTGTGTTTTAATTATGTGTAATATGTGGTGTAATAAATATGAACAACTCGTAATACATGTAATAGTGCTAGGATTTGTACTGTGGTTTCCCTTGTAAAAGGGAAACATCCGTGTTGTCCATTTCGATCATATAAAACCGGACACGCTTTTCTCCTACAAATATTTTACCTCATACATATTTAATTACTTGAGATCCAAAATCTCAAAGGATTTAAGATTTTGATCGGGGAGAAAATGTGATATAAATATGAAAGATGTTAAAAGATAAGATGACCAATTTTTGTTGCATACTTCTCTCTAATATGTGCTAAACAATTTTCGAATCTCAAGCATATATTAAGGGGATAATTCTCTTCAGAAATTCATGTCATCGTGGCACACAACTTTTAATCTTTCTAAGGTACCCGATTGTATGGCTCTAAACCTTTGGTAATCATGTATGCACTTAATCGGGTTCCTCTAGTATGTGCAAAACTCTTTTCAAAATCTCGAGGCACATATTGAGGGGAGCAAAATCATGAAAACCTCATCCTTCCCTAAATGCTTTATCTTCTTGATTTGATGTGGGAAGTGATGTTGATATCTTTAGAAAATGGTAATCAAAGATGTTAATTCTTTCTCTTGCCTCCGTGTGCAAAACATTTTCAAATACTTGATGCACATGTTGAGGGGAGTTCTCGTTTAAAATATCAAAACAATTCAGTACAAAATGCTTTGATAATATATCACAAGTATCCGAATTGATTTTCAAATGGTTTTCAATTGGTTCCAATGGCGATGAACAATACCAAATAGACCGACCAACTCTACTTTATGTACGGTGATATAAGGATGTTAAGGTTAGGTATGTGTTCCCATGATCCGCCGTAACCGGAGGGATCTACCCAGGACAATCCACTAGTTAGTGTAGAAGTCCTTAGGTATGATGATAAAAGGAGAAAATGAGATATGGGAAGAGTGCGGACTAAGACCGAGCTAGTAATCGAATAAACCCAACAAGGTTCTAGCTATGAAGTCTCGACGCATCAAGGGGTTGAAGAATTAAAAAGAATTGAATGAGGAAAGGGTGAAAACAAATAGCCCTCCATTTATTCAACCTTAGGGCGTAAACCGGTTCAATTCATATGCTACCGATGGTAACATCGGTATTGAAGACAAGACGTCATGGACCCAAAGGACGCACCGCACTTCAACTTTCCAAACCACTCAAGTTCCTCTTAAAAGGACTTGTTTCATTCTCACGGGAACCGACATTATCTATCGACTTTCTCTTAGAAATGGTTGATATTGAAGAAGGAGACCCTCTCCTAGTCTCCGGCAGACAGATCCAAATATGCACAAATTGAGTCTAGAGCCACGAGATCATCAATAAATCTCATTAGGACACTTTCAATGAAGACTCTCTGCTTCACACAATGTGGAAAGAGAGATTATATCTTGAGTCCCACGATTATCCTTGTGGTATTGCCGTAACATCCGAGTGATGTGTATACATATTCACAATGAAGATGGAAAGCCTTCTCGAGCCAACATCAAACAAGCTCCGGTAGGTGGCATGTGAGATCTATTATATGGATCAACCATGTAACAACCGAATGAAACAATGGGCGATTCAATCTCTTGAATCAATCCCGGTTCAAAGTTATGGATTGACGGATACCTTTGAAAACCGGTCTTTGTGCTTAAAACTCTTTTCTTTAGCACATCGACCGTACTCATTTTTCAAAACAAAAGGTGTTTTTATGATTGATAATTGATTTTCAATAAAACCTTCGTTGTATTGCAAAACAATTTCTATTGAGCAATACACGATTGTTTTCAAATCTCTTTCATCAATCGCTGGACTTAAAATTACCGGTTCACTCACTCCGTGTTGTCTTCTTTGAGATGTTCCGGTTTGAGAACAAATAGAGCAACCGCGAAACCTCGTCAAGGAAATTCTTCGAATTATACCGATCACAGCAAGATTTGTATCGATCAACGGGAACCGTGGGTCGTGTACTCAATTCAACGAAAGTGATCAAAGACACTTTCGGTGTGATTTATTGCTAATCATTGTATGCAGTACACCCGACGCTTGCAAATGATCGAATAAAGCGGTCAATCCATAGCCGCATGCTCACTTAACACGCTCAACTCAAAAGAAATCATGATTAGTGCATCACCGACTCGATATTTTCACTCCATGCTTCGCTACACGCCAATATCATGAATCAACTAAAGCTTCCGCTACTCGATAAGAAGATATCATGATCCGTAATGTGAGCATGTCGGTCCTAAAGTCACAACATCACATTTTACCAACACCACAAAGGATGTCTCGTAGATTTTTGATAGTCGATGATCTCAAAAGATGGCTCATAATTATTATCTCATGGATCATTAATGACCTCCACCCTAAAGTACAAATCTATGCGACTTTGAAGTTGCACTACTTATGCACTAAGATTGCGGTTGAAGTATTAATGTCTACGAGCTCAAGAACAAAGTCAAGAATAGAATGCTAGGTTTTGAAATGTAAAACATGGGGTGACCTCCTTAGGGAGATTGTTAGGAATTAGAAAATTCCAAGATTGAAGAGTCGGTCACCCCAACTATTATCTAGCATAAGTTGGCTCATAGACTTGTCGTTATTTACGCTTCTATGTAGTTAATTAGTTAGTCAAGTAGCGTAAAATAGTTTAGTGCAACACCGTGGAGGAAGGTCGGTCTTTACCCATTGTATCCCCGATCCACAGCCGATAGGAGGTCGCTTAGTTTGTAACCTATAAATACCCTCTACCTTGCAAGGTAGAGGGTTGGATGTTCTTTGCAATCTAATATTCTACAAGTTTCTCTTACTAGAATGTCCCACTTTCTCTCTCTCTAAAATCATCTCTATGCCCATTGTGTGAATGTTATGATATGTAAGTGAAATCCAATATCCATCAAGGAATGACTTGAACTACCAGAAGGAAGCCGTCCAACAACAACATCACACATGATTATAGAGAATCACCTAGCCACCCCTATGATCCAGTATTCTGCAAAAAGTAATACCAAACAAACAAAACATATACAAAACACTACAATAAGCCTCCCCTTAGGCTTATGCCTCCCCTTAAGTACAACAATCAGGGATTGAGCAACCCAATACTCACCACTCAGAAATTGAACTGAGGCCCATCAAAAGCTTTGGTCAATAAATCAGCCACATTATCATCAGTGTGTATCTTCAACACTTGAATAAGATGTTTCTCATAAGCATCTCGAATGAAATGGTGCCTAATTTCTATGTGCTTTGTTCTTTGGTGAAAAACTGGGTTTTTAACAATGCAAATGGTACTTTGGTTATCTATAAAGATTTTTGTGTTCATGAAATTGAACCCATAGTCTAGCAGTTGATTAAGTGTCCAAAGAACTTGGCCACAACAGTTAGCAGCAGCAACATATTTTGCTTCAGTAGAAGAAGTTGCCATAATTTTCTGCTTTTTGCATTGCCATGAAATCAATCTCCTTCCCAAAACCTGACAACCCTCAGTAGTGGACTTTCTATCAAGGTTTGCACTAGCATAATCACTGTCACTATAAGGTTCCAACACAAAGGGAGAATCTCTTGGGTACCAAAGACCCAACTTAGGTTGACCTTTAAGGTACTTGAATATTTTCTTGACTGCATTCAGATTAGAAGTCAAAGGTATGACTTGATGTCTTGAGCATGCACTAACTGCAAACATGATATCAGGTCTAGAAGTT
Source organism: Chrysanthemum lavandulifolium (assembly GCA_022545495.1). Classification (NCBI taxonomy): domain Eukaryota; kingdom Viridiplantae; phylum Streptophyta; class Magnoliopsida; order Asterales; family Asteraceae; genus Chrysanthemum; species Chrysanthemum lavandulifolium. Next base: position 139,943,214 of record CM040244.1, on the reverse strand, counting down.
GTTAAATACATAAGGGAACCTATCATAGATCTGTAGAGATGAACATTAACAGCATCATCAGGTTCATTCTTGGATTTAGGCTTAGGAGCTTCATATGGAGTTGTAGTAGTCCTCACACTTTCCAAATCAAACTTCTTAAGAATGTCATGCACATATTTGTCTTGACTGATAAAGATCCCATCAGACTTTTGCTTGACCTGTAAGCCCAAGAAAAATGTGAGCTCACCCATAGCACTCATCTCAAATTCACCTTTCATCAATACTTCAAATTCCCTACACCAAGCCTCCTTTGCGGAACCAAAGATAATGTAATCTACATACACCTGGAAAAGTATGATATCCCTGGAATTATTCTTGATGAATAGTATCTTGTCAATAGTACCTCTTCTATAGCCATGCTTCAACAGGAAGGTAGATAATCTGGCATACCATGCCTTGTGTGCTTAATAAAGACAATAGAGTGCTTTAACTACTTTGTAGACCAGGTTAGGGTTATGAGGGTCTACAAATCCCTTGGGTTGAGTGACATAGACCTCCTCTTCAATCTCCCCATAGAGAAAGGCACTCTTTACATCCATTTGGTATACCAAGAAGCCCATATATGATGCAAAAGCTAAAAACAGTCTAATGGCTTCAACCCTTGCCACTGGAGCAAATACCTCATCATAATCAATACCCTCATCTTGCCTGTTACCTTGAGCAACTAATCTAGCGTTATTTCTAACCACAATACCTCTAGCATCCCTCTTGTTCTTGAGAATCCATTTTGTCCCAATTGCAGTCTTTCCTGCAGGCAAAGGCACAAGCTTCCACACATGTTGATTTAGAAACTATTACATTTCCTCCTGCATAGCCTCTATCCATGCTGAATCTTCAAGAGCTTGTGAAACACTACTTGGTTCAACTTGAGACAGAAAACAAGCAAAGAGGCAGTGTTGATAATCTGTGTGATTGTTTCTTTGCTGATGGTGAAGATAGCTAACAAAAGCACTTTCACCATACTTTGTATTCTTCACAGCACTCCTTGTATAAACAGTTGCAGTGGGATATCCAATAATTAAGGACTGAGGATGTACAGTGTTGATTCTTGTAGTAGCAATAGGGTTGACATCAACAGTGGGTGCAAGGTTATTAACAGTAGGACAAAAGTCATCATCATATGAGGAGGAGGTGCAAATGCCAGTACTTTGGTGATGATGAATATTGTCCATTTTAAAGCTTGAAGAAAGGGAGTTGCCAAGATCATTCGGGCTTGGATATCTTGTAGGAGGAACATTGAAATCCAATGAGTCAGAAGAAGGAATGGACTTAGCAGCAGGAACTTATGCATCATTAGAAAGTGATGCATAATCAGCAGGAACTGAACGACCAGCAGGAACTGTAGCACTACCAGCAGGAAGTGATGAAGTACCAGCAGAGTCCAGATTCTTGCGGGCTACAATAGTAACTTGCCTCAGGAGTTCCTCAGTGTCTTTTGTAAACTCAAAGCCAAACTTGTCAGCAGCTTCCTTACCCTCATGTTCTTGTCTTTGAAGCTTAGCAAGATCTTCTGCATAACTTTCACCCACATCAGAAGTATCTTTGAAGTCATTACCTGAAAGGGGTTAAAAGGAAAGAGGGAATAACAATGGATTGTTCATCACACTCAGAATCTAAATCATCTTGACAAGGATCTGCATTTTTAATGGGAGAATCCAGTGAACCTGCAGATTGGTTAGCTTTGAAACGATTATAACCTAAAGAATCAGTCAGATAGTCAAGGTCAAAATACCATTCAGGACCTGAACCCTGAGTGTTAGGTTTATCCTCAAGATATCTCAGATTAAGTGTCTCTTCTATCCTTTTAGCAGATAAATTGTAGACTCTATAAGGCTTACTATGTGCAGAGTACCCAACAATAAACCCCTCATCAGCTTTCCCTTCAAATTTACCCAAATGATCATTGGTGTTAAGGATGGTTACATGACATCCAAAAGGTTTAAGGTGACTGATGTTAGGAGCTTTCCCAGATAACAGTTCATAAGGTATTTTGTTGTGAGGACTAGTGATCAAAACCCTGTTCAAAACATAACAAGCAGTAGAACTGCTTCAGTCCAAAACATGGTAGGAAGCTTAGAATCAGCCAACATAGATCTTGCTGCGTCTATAAGGTTTCTATTATTTCTTTCAGCAACCCCATTTTGTTGTGGAGTTCTGGCATTACTGTAGTCCCTTTTAATCCCCTTTGAATCACAGAGTTTGATTAATTGAGAATTTATAAACTCTGTCCCATTGTCACACCTTATTGTCTTAACCTTTTTATTCAACTGGTTTTCAATTAAGGCAATAAAGACCTTAATAATATGATAGGTTTCATCCTTAGTCCCTAAAAAGAAAACCCAACAAAACATGCTAAAGTCATCTGTAATCACCAAGCAGTAGTACTTGTGGTCAATACTTCTGATGGAAGTAGGACCAAAAAGATCCATATGAAGTAACTGAAGAGGTGCAGTGATGGTGCTCACAGCTGTGATGGGCTTATAAGATTCCTTGTGTTGCTTTCCATTGTTTGCAGGCAACACAATTGTGCTCATTTGTGAAGAGTTTGGAAAGGAGCCCTTTAACCAATCCATGCTTTGCCAGTTTGTTGATAGTTTTGAAATTAACATGAGCCATCCTCCTATGCCATTTTGTAGATACATCCAAGGATGCCTTTGCCACCAAGCAGGCTAAATTACCCTCAGGCTGGAGATCATTCAAATTGAAACTATAGAGGTTTTGATTTCTTGGAACTCTGAGAACAACCTAACTATCATCAGGCAACTGGAAGTCTTTAGATATCACAAGAAATTCAGTGGCAGTGAAGAGGACATTGTTCTTTTTGTCACAAATTTGTGAAACAGAGAACATATTAAAATTTTGCAGCTCTTCCACATAGTAGACATTCTCAAAATCCAGCTTGGAAGTCATGATGGTTCCTTTACCAGTTATCTTACCATCTCCTCCTCTAAAAGTCACAGTACCTCCTTTAATCTTCACAAAATTGTCCAACCTGTCTTTGTTCCCTGTCATGCTTCTAGAGCAGCCACTATCAACTATGCCTACATCTTTATTTTTATGAGGATTATCCTACAAGAAAAGAAATACAACAACATTAGATTCATTGGGAGACCCAAGTCATGACTGACTTGGGCCTGCCTTGTGGATAAGTGATAGTTAGACCATGTAGATTGATGAGATCCACCATTGTTCTTGAATCCTCGTTTTAGATTTGGTCTGTTATGTGTCCAAGAACAACATGCTGAGGACTTAACAGCATTTCCCCATCTCCCCCATATATATGTGGTCACAAATGTCAGGCATATAAAAACTTTGAAAGTAAGAACTTGTAGGTTTGGTCATTTATCTAGCATCACCTCTTCTTTAAGCGGTAGGAACTGGAGAGAAATTCCTTCTACCAGCAGGAACATAACTACCAGCAGGAATTGGTGCTGGTCTAGTATACCTACCAGCAGAAACAGGTGATGGTCTATTATTAGTAGAGACGGGTACTGGTCTAGGAAAGGTAGATTTCCAAGTCCTTATATGTGATGCTTAGGGTACAAATGGTGCAATATTGTCAATATCAGTCCACAAGGGTCTTTGGCCACTATAAACACCCATCTTTTTCTCATAGAAATCACAATCTTTAATAAGATGAGAGAAACTACCACAAACAAAACATGATTTATTACCAAAATAATTGTTTTTGACATTCCTTGTCTTATTACCAAAAGCCCTATCACAAGAAAATCTAGGAACAGAATGAATGCAGAAAATATTGTCTTCTGAAGTAGCTGTCTCTGAATTGGATTCATCAGCAGTAAAGAAGTCATCAGACATGGGTGTGGATGACTTGTCATTTGAATCACAGGAGGCAAAGTCATTGGTCTTGGGTTCTGAAGACTTGTCATTGAAAGAACAAGAGACAAAATCATTAGATTCACTATTAGTTTCAAACAAGTCATTGGTCTTTTTGACATAGGTCTTTTGTGATTCATCAAAGTCAGTGTGGGTGGAGGTAGGCTTAAATTTCCCTGTTATAGGTGGAGAAACAGTATGCATTTCTCCTACTTTAACAAATGTAACAACAGTTGTAAAATCCACCTCTTCAGGGGTAGAGTCAAAAATACATGCCATATTTGGGTCATAAACTTCATTTTCCCTATATAGTCCCCATATCCCAACCCAATCTTAGCTCTTATAGACATAGAACTATCAATCAACTTGGCTAAATTTTTTGATGATTCTTTCCATTTATTAAACTTGGCCAAGGTATTATCTAGCTTAGTCTGTAAGTCCTGATTTTCTAAAGATAACTTAGCATTCACACTTTCAGAATGTTTTAGTAAGTTATTAGTGTTTTCTAAATCTCTTTCCAAAACCTTAATCTTTTCCTCATAGGCTAACTAATTAGTTTGATATCAAGCCTTTTGTTTTTCTAAAGTTTGAAGAGTACTTTTATATGCTTGAACTTGAATGTAATACTATTTATACTGATTTTCTAAATCATTAAATGCCTTTTGAAGTTCAGCATATTTATCATGACAGCCAAAAGGACAATTGTGTACTTGAGAAGTGAACCCCATCAGAGCAATTTCTTCTACCTCATCTGTCTCACAATCAACAACCATTCCAAATGCTGGAGTAGCTTTACTTCCTTCATCTTTTCCCTCATGATCAGACCAGTTCACCATAGAATCAACAAACAAAAAGGCTTTGGGCTCTTCCGAGTTTAATTCATGAAGCTTGTATGCAGAGTATCTGGCCTTATCACCTGTCTTCATTCCTGGACATTCTCTTGCAAATTGACCTAGTTGTGAGCATTTATAACATTTAGCCTTCCTTTTGTCAAACCTTGTTGAGTCCTTCTGGTTGAATTGGATCTTCCTTCCACCTTCTTTTCAAATTTATTCACCCTTACCGAAAGCATTGCCATTTGCCATTTGATATCTAATTCTTCCAAATCCATCATATCAATCTGTTCAAAGTCTTCATATGCTAGTTGCTGTTGTGGTGCACTTTCAACAACAAAGGAGCGAAGTACATCTTCAATCAGATTACCAGGAGATGAGGTTGATGATGATAAGCTTGGAATATCAGAATATGTCATCTTATGGTTAGTACTAGTAGTACAACAAATGCTGAGTGAGTTGGAGTAATGGAGTTATTCATAGAATAGCTTGAGCCTCCTTTGACGTCAATCTCAAGAGACTTGAGTTTTTTTGTACAGGTCATCAAAGTTCAAGTAGTCAAGACCACCCTTTGCTTTAAGAGTGATGGATACCTGTGACCAGGAGGAACGTAATGCCCTCAAGAACTTGACATTGCAGTCTTCATTATCTGGTTTTGCCTGTAGCTGTTTGAGTTGGCTCAAAATTTTATGGAACCTATCATACCCTTTATGCAGACCTTCAAATTCAGATCTTGAATTCTTGAAATTCCTGCTTCAGCATTGGTTTCCTCATCTTCTTTGATTCATCATTCCCTCCAAATTTGGCTTTAACAGCCAACCAAATGTCTCTTGCATCATCTGGATGATGAAAATCACCCATGTGGTCTTCTGGGAGAGACTGAAGAAGTAAAGTTCTGGCCTTGGTCTCCCTCTGAACAGTAATATGTTCTTCTGCAGAACAAGGAGGAAGAATTATGATGTTTCCTTTTGTATCTCTTCCTGTCTTTTTCCTGCTGTTACCCTTCAGAATGATATTCTAGAGATTGTGATCACTATTTGTGATCCAATACTCCATTTTCATAGCCCACGTTTCATATTCATCCTTCTTTAGGTAGGGAAATTTAGCATTGTTGTTGGTTACAGTGGTTGTGAGAATTTGTTGAACATTCTGTGTTTGAGATTTATCTTGAGTGTTTAAAGTTTCATCTGATGCGGATTCTGACATTGTGGAAAGGTTCAAGAGATTTGTTAAAACAGGTTTCTTCTTTTACAGAGACTCTCACCAGGGTCTGATACCACTTGTTGGATCAGTCCTAGATAGATCTTCTGAACTGGTTGAATTAGGTAGAATACTTATGTAATCACAAGCAAACTACAAGAGAGACTCTAACAATAAACTGATGTTTACGTGGAATATAAACAACACAGTTAAAGAAGAATAATTAAATAACAATGATCCTCTATGGATCTATATTACTAACTATTACAAGTGTTTTTCAAGTTGTACATTCTTCATAGCCGATGGTTTTTTTTATACTACAAGAAACCCTAATTGGCATTTACTAGAAAACGTGTATAGAAGATATGCATATCTCTTCCTAATTTATCTTATGCATATCCTCAAATTTAACAAACTAAATCTTATCTTGGAATAACTGTTTAACTAAACCAGGACTAACTATACTACCAGTAGGAACCACCAGTAGTAACTATACTACTAACGATACCAGCAGGGGAACTATATACCTGCCAGTAGGAACTCTAACTCTACCAGGAGGAACTACATACCTACTAGTATTACAACCTTAACTAAATATTACAAATATTCCTAACACAGGTTCATCCCAGCCAAAAGTTACAGCAAAGAAGAAGGCAAAGGTTACAAGTCAGAACTTTAAAGGAAATGAAAAACCTCAGTGTCAAAGTGATGCTCATTCTCAATGTGATTTTCAACCAAGTGTGGTCCAGTCTTAATCTGGAAGTCAAGTTGATGCTGCTTCTCGTGGGTCTCCAAAACAATTTTGGACTAAGACCAAGATTATAGCAGCAAAGCTGTCTTCACCACAAAAAAAAATGTTGGTTAAGCATATGAAAGCCAATGTTTTCCATCGAATATGTATTCCCCTAAACATTATTTGCTGTCTTTAAACAATGTCTGTTTCTGAACTTTGTAGACTACAAAATTTTACGCATTTGTAAATATATCCATTTGCATTATGTATGAAATCATGTCATCTTAGTCTATGGGTAAAATTGTGTTTTTTATTGTATTGATTTGCCACTTTACCGTGTATTTCTACATATTGTTACAAGTTCATACGCATATTAACTGTTGACTTTTACAAAGTCAATTACTGTTCACCCATCTTTGAAACTTCATACGTCTTTGATCTTGGATCTGTTTTTATTGGATCTGTGTTTTTTAGTTGGATATTGTTATTCTATTATCACAAACAGCAATGAAGAATGAAAAATGGATGAACAACACCATATCAAGTTTATGTTGACACTCAAAAGTGGTGTCTGTTCACCCATCTTTAATAGTTGTATATGTGTTATGAGTTTGATCATTTTACTAGTATTTGTGTGGCAAGTGAGGCGGATATATGAATTTTTGGGGCAAGGACCTATTAGTAAAGGCAACACAGTATAAGGACCAAAGCATAAAAGAAATATAATATTACCACTGTACAATGACCAAACATTATCAACCAAGAGACTAATCTTATTCAACCTACACTAAAACTTCTTAAACACAACTTACCCTTTGCAGACCATCTACCATCGATCCAAAACACAAAAACCAGTAACTTTCTAAACCCTATAGAAAAACCATAGAAAAACCAAGAAGATGACCATCCAAGACAAGACACAAAAGTTCCTCAGACGAAAAACTTTCTCCTTCTCAACAAGGAGATCAGCCAGGGCTGCTTGGTGAGCAGCCTCTAGCTCGCTTGCCCGGTCACCAGCTTTGACCGCCTCCATAGTCTCATAAATGAGTAATGCCGCCTCATTCCTGTAGATGCTTCTCTGCACGTAGATGATCACATCCCTTGCTCTCCTTTGCATGGGTGGATCTGACCACCCATTGAAAGGACATGTTGTAGGCTAAAATTGATAATCAAAATGTTAGCATCTGTTTGCAGCATAAACACCAACTAAACCCACTTGTATAAAATCACAATTATAATAAAACAGATATTACTATAATCACACATTTAAGGTAAACCACTACAAGCCAACTTTAAAATGAAATAAAATTAAGTGTCCCAACCTGTCTAGGACAAGCATAAAACTCCTTCATGGGTTCCTGTGGTCAAAGGACCGGTTTAGACTATGAAACTTGGAAAAAGGACTCCGGGCGATGAAAATCCCCACTTTTGGTTCAACGTGATGCGCAGGTACAAGATTAGGGACGAACGGTGTATTTTACTCTAATTGTTATTTTTAAAACACCCCTAATATGAAAAATACTTGTTATTATACATATTGTCAAACTAATAAAACACACAAAGCTTCATATAATTTATATGCAAACAAGTTAATAGTACATATGGTTATAATAATCGGTCCGGACCAACGGGTTCAACCGAGAACCGAAGTCGCCAGCGATTCGGCTAGCCAATAAAAGCAGTCCGAAAGCAATATTATTGAATCAATAAAGTTTCAAAATGCATACTAAATTACAATATTCAAAAAATATTATTAAATCATAAGAGTGTCTCGAGAACCAACATATACACCTTTAAGAAGTTTTTTTATAAAATTTACTGTAAAAACTAAAAAGTTTGTTTTATACAAATCGGAAGATTTTTTTTCATAACAAATTATGCAATGGTGCAAAGTACTAAATGTTAATATATATGATTCTACACATTTTACACATATCTATACTATATTATAAAGGATTTGGGATATCCTCAAAATGAAAGTCTTAAAATATTAAGACTACACACTTACTTATTATCGCAATTTTATTAAGTATAGTCATAATAGCATTGGTTACAACTTTTTAAAACACTTTTTATAGACATATTTTAAAAAAAGAGAAATGATAGACATGCCTAAAAACATGTCTAATGATATGCTTAAAAGTGTATAGCAAGAGTTTATTGGTTGTAGAAGTCGGACCCACTTCTTTACAAACTAATAAACTTTTGCCACATAGTTTTAGGTAGGGGTGGAAATGAGCCGAGCCGCTCGTGAAAAGCTCGGGATCGGATCGGTAAAAAGCTCGAACGAGTCGAGCCTAAACGAGCTCGAGCCCGAGCTCGAGCCTAAGTTGCAGCTCGTTTATTAATCGAGCTCGAGCCCGAGCTTTACATACAAAGCTCGTTTGGGCTCGAGAGCCTAAATGACATTATGATATTTTAAGTATTAAACATATATACGAGCCGAGCTCGAGCTTATTAACGAGCTCAATAAAGATATATTATGATCCGAGCTCGAGCTCGAGCCAAGCTTTTAACTTTTCATGGCCAAATCGTATAAACAAGCCGAGCCCGAGCCTATATAAAATACCACGAGCCGAGCTCGAGCCTAAAATTTAAGGCTCGAAACGAGCCGAGCTCGAGCCTTTTAAAACTTAAACGAGCCGAGCTCGAGCTCTGGCAGGCTCGGGCTCAGCTCGGCTCTTTTTCACCTCTAGTTTTAGGCATATCATTAGGCATGTTTTTAGACATACCTATCATTTCTTCAAAAAAAATAATTAAAAATATATAATGCAATTTAATATAAAAAAACGTATATAACCATAACTATGTAATAAATGTTATTTTTAAAACACCCCTAATATGAAAAATGCGTGTTATTATACATATTATTCAAACTAATAAAACACACAAAGCTTCATATAATTTATATGCAAACAAGTTAATAGTACATATGGTTTTAAAAACCGGTCTGTACCAACAGGTTCAACCGAGAACCAGAGTTGCCAGCGGTTCGGCTAGCCAAATTCGAAAACGATATTATTGAACAACATAGTTTCAAAATGCAACTAAATTACAATGTTCAAGAAATATTATTAGATCATAAGAAATATTATTTTGATAAAAGTTACCGTAAAAATTAAAAACTTTGTTCTATAAAAATTAGATGATTTTTTTTCTAAGCAAAAGATGCAAAGTGCTAACTGCTAATTATTAATTTTAAATATATTACATATATTTATATTATAATAATTGTACTCTTTATAATGACCCATATGATTTCTTGAACATTTAAGGATTTATTTGTCTTTATAAGTACTCTTTTACTTCTATTATCTTCTTATGTGAGGCAAATATAACAAACATCGTTATTAATTCAAATAAATGCCAAAAAAACTTATTAAGTGTATCTTTAGATAATTAATGATCTAAATGATTTTAAAATTCGCCATGGTGTTATTATTAAAAATAACTTGCGAGTACGGGCTATTATCAGCTACTTTTACCTTATACCTTTACAATACCAACAACCGCATCTGTATTGGCACACAATATCAAGTGGATAATCTATATGAGTTGAATTGTTATTGCTTAAAATTATTCAAAACTAAAATTGTTGGTATTCATAAAGCTATTGTATCGTAAAATATAGAACCGAAAAACATTTCTCACTGAAATTTTTTATTGCATGGTAACCGCCGCTATAACGCGCGAATACCCTGGAGTATAATATAATGCATAAACTTTTTGTTGAATGTTGAAAATTTAAGCATATCAAAATTACTTAAATGCCTTTAAAATTTAAAACTTAGAAATATATCAAGTCAAAGAATAATATTGTTAAAATGAAAGTCTATAAAAGTTAAATAATTTATACATTTTTAAAAATATGTATTTCCGGTAAAGGTAAAACGATAATTATAATATATTCGTTTCTTTAGTTTAATCTGTTATTATTTTTGGTCCTTTATTTTGAATAAACGAAATATTTTATTCGTCAAGATTTTATTGTTAAGAAAAACGTATATCTAAAAAGCACTACTCACCAAAAAATTAGTTGTTTCCTTGCATCAAGCGGTGTATGTTATTTGTTGAGATCAATATAGATTTCACATTTGTTATAGATCAAATGAATCAATCTTGGCAATTTATTTTTGGGAAAATTAGTCAAATAGACCGCGCGTCCTGATGGATATCACTTTATGGACCACGCTTTTTTGCGTTACGGAAATGGACTTGTTGCCCAACAATTTTCTTGTAGCCAACCATATGGTGCCACGTGTCCAAAAAAGGTACGACAGAAGTACATATTTTGAACGTATTTGTCATGTATTGTAAGGTATTGTTTTTTGGGCAACCAAAATATATTTTCGGGCAACTATATATTATTGGGCAACTTGTATTTATACACGAGGATAATATGATCATTTTACAATGGCTGTATTATAAAAGTAATATTAATAAATCAGACACGTACTCACACACCATCACGCGCACACACACACAATCAAACATCTTCTACTACAATTTAACAACTTCTACAATTAAACATCTTCTTCTAGATCATGCGCAAACACTCACAAACCACATCTTATTTACGTAACCTCTAACCCCTAATTAATTTCTTCAGATAATTACGTATGACAAAATTAAAGTTGTACAATTGTAAAATCGCATTCGTTCTACATTGAAGTTGTTTGCCAGATATTAAACTCGCTTTGTCAAAGAACGAAAACCGGAAAGGTTGTTCGTGCAAACAAGATTTGGTCCATGGTTGGATATAAAGTCGCATGAGAATGACCGCCTTCGATGCATTATGTTTTGCAACACCGGTATATGTTTCTAACATATCCTCTCGATTCCCTCCACTAACATTCCAAATAGGGAGCATTCGTTAAGGTTTGGCCGAAAGAATTTTGTCCGATAATGAGGTTTCGATTTGGCAAAGTTTCAAAGCGAAAAAACGATCTAGCTTTACGTGATCGTGTATTTCATGAAAAAGAGTAATGGTATAACAATTGTACATGCCATTGATCTTTTGGAACTTGTTAATGATTCAAAAAGGATGGAAAAAGGTGGTTAACGTTTTTGATGAGGATGTTTGTTAGGTGTGTCTGTTGGTAGTCTGCAGAATCGGTGTTTATGGGAAAAGAAGATGTAATTGCATCCATAATCACTTATTGTCCTTGGTTGATGATTTTGAAGCTTGGAATGTATTTCCTTGGGGTGAATATATGTGGCATAAATTTTATCAAAGGACTGTCAATATTGTTCATATTCACAGAAAAGATCATGTGTTAAAATTGAAAAAAAACCCAAAGTTCAGCGCCACATAAAATCTATACGGGGTTCGCTTGGGCTTTCAAGGTTTGAATTCTTTGTAGTTTGTACTAATGTATGTATGTCTTTGTTTGATAACATGTTTGTTTTATAAAACAGGTTATTAAAAGCTTTTGATTCTATTTTGTTGTGCTATTACTTGTTCAATCGAAAATTACCTATAAATAATGATGTTGTTTAATTGTTATGCAATGTTGGTCTTTGCTGTGTATACACGTAATATAAATGTTACCCGTAATTTAGATTACATCAATGTTATAACACTTTTTAGTTTGCGATTTTTTTGTAATTGTCATCATAAACGCATTGTTTCATCGTAAACAGATGACCTTTAGTTTGTTAAAACTTTAAATAAATTAAAAAATGATAACTGCATAGCTAGACATTTTTAACGATGACGGGTGTGCCTATTACAAATTTGGATTTTGGAGAGTTTTCCTAGAAGCTCACTTTGGTGGGTGAAAGACAACAAGGTGATTCCACGTGGTCTTGCTTGGTCGAACTTGCAAAGTTTCGAACGCAGACCGTTGTAATCTCTTTGGACCGGTAGGCATCACACGCCTTATGATGCGACTATACTAACATGTACCTTAATTTGTTCACAATATCAATAATTGTAACTCTTTTTGTTCTTAGGACTCAACTCCCATTGTTGAAATTTCGCAACACATGTTGAAATGAAGCAACCGTGGTGTATTTCCGATTGCCCAATATATAGATGGTTTGTCTGCATGCGGACATAGACGATTGTGAAAGACTACACGACATTCTAATCAATTCGTGGGCGCTTTCAATTTACACACTCGTCATGAAAAGTCAACTACATGGGTTACAAAACGCATTGCAACTCAACATTGAGCAACAATCTTCTTTAAATGGTGTACAAACGGGACCACTCTTTCAACGAGGGATGTAATTCGTGAGTTAGTGGATTTGGATCAAAAACTTTGATGATAGAAAATGGCATTCATTCGGTCGAAACACACCGGTCGTGCTTGATGTGTTTACGATCAAAAGCGAGTTTCAAAAGTACAACAACTTTTGGGTCTTAAAATGATGCGACCTTCGTTCTGAAAAATCTAAAAGTTGTGCCAATACAAATGACTCGACGTTAATCCCGATGATCCAAGGTTTGTATTTACTTTTAAGGTTGCCTCCAATGTTATACCAAACCCAAATAATCCTTCGTGTGTACACTTATATCAAACCTTGGGCTCTACAGCCATGTCGTGTCATACTCTAGGCCTAACGGGATAAGGTCGTCGATGCGGAAGATGCAACGGACATTGACAATGATGATGGGCTTAAAGAAACGCAACCATGTAACCTTGGGATTCTTGTACAAGCTTGTGCCATGACCCAAAATGTCACGCTATGGAATATGGAGGTGATCGTACTACTCAACTTCAACCGCTTGCACCAAACGATGAAAAAAAAACACTGGTGACCCCATTATTGTATGTTATCTTTCATTTAGACTTTACATATCAAGTATAACATATGTCCATACTTATGTATATATAATTAAAATTCATCGAGAACCGGATTGTGGTATCGATTGGTCGTCGTACATAAACGATTTATAAAGTTTCATGTGATAATTTTGTAGATGCAATGGATTGTGATAATAAACGACAAGATGTGGTTCAAACAATTGCACGGGAACTGAACCGTTAACAATATTTTTGGTGTGCGAGATAGAAGAAGGAACACCAACCAACAAAGCTCTTGAGGTATCTACATTATTAGTAAAACAACGCCGATAAATAAAAGATTTAATGTGCTATTTTTAACATACTATATTTTCAAATCGCAGTTCAAAGACAACAACCTGTCAAATGTAAATGTGGTTGGCGAAAATGACACACCTATGTTGGGACGTGTTTCCTCTGGAGATAATTTCAACAAAGGTGTCGATAAAACATTGTTTGTTCCGTCTTTATATTTAATGGATTTTGATGAGCAAAAATTGAAAGTGGTTGAGGAAAACTCGTTTGTTGGCCTCCGATCCGGTAACAATGATGTCGCTGTTGTTACCCAAGAAGAAACACCAACAAAGAAAGACCCTGAAGCCCCTAAATCTTAGGTTAAATCCAACAAATTGTCATTTGCAAATGTGGTAGGTCCTAATGACAAACCTCCATTGGAAGAACTTTTCTCCCATAATAATACAAACAAAAGAAAGAGAGTCAAATTGAACGACAACCTCAGTAAAAAAAACAGCATTGTAAAACATTATAAGATGATGGTCGATTTTGTCAACTCGCCAACCGGCCTATCAAAACATCAACTACTCCTTGCCTCCGCCTTACAAGATCGCAAGGTGTCATTAACGAGGCTTTTATCCCGGCTGCCGGTTCCGATGTAAAGCACCATATTAAATTCTAACGAAAATGAATATTTTATGTTTGTCTCGCTTATTTTCAAGTATGTTTTCGTGAAAATTCAGAAACCCCAAAACGCGCCTCATTAGTCACTTGTATTCACCTGAATTGAACCGTTTGTAGAGGTATCTTACATTTGTTAATCTATTAACATCATTATCATATGGTTAATGTTATTCAATATATATATATATATATATATATATATATATATATATATATATATATATATATATATATATATATATATATATATATATATATATATATATATATATATATATATATATATATATATATATATATTTATTTATTTATTTATATATTTAGGAACTTTACGACACCGAAATGCAACAAGGAGAAGGTTACGTGCTGATTACCTTCGCACCTATTCCAAGCTTAAAACCATTACTTTATACATTCCTTGGGGCTTGGTGCCGTTGTTGTTTATAGAGGTTTTGGGTAGCCTTGGCATGTGTTGAGGATTGCACCCACGGGTGGCTTATCGACTTAGTGAGTAAACATGATTTTTATCTTGTCTCCTACACATGTTTATTATTTCGTTTTGTTACATTGGAACCGAATGTTATGAGCTTTTGATTTGCTTTATATGTCCGACACTTGGATGTATGGCTTGATTTGATGTGGTTGTTTAGACCAAACCGATGCAGATTAGGCTTTGGCGGTGTAATTTCTGCAACAAATCCTAGATGGCAAACTACCTACCACTTATTCGGATGGCACAACATACCACATCGCTTGGCGAGATGTTGAAAAGATCATTTTGGCGCCTCTTACCGTACATATAGCACTACTATTATAAACAACTTATAATATTCTTCAATTGGTTTATATATCGTGTATTTTCCCGTGAATGAAACCGAAACCACTCGGTATGATCATTGGTGAAGGTAGGCCATTGTTTTGTGGATGGTTGTTGGGCGTGAATGGTTGTTCCATAAGATCATTCGAGCCTATTCACCATCCTAAGCCTAGTTTCGGTTCATTTGCTTGGCTTTACCATCATGCTCCAATAGTAGAGCCCCCTGCGACAATCATTTGCATCGCTCTATGTTTATGTGTACAACCAAGAACTTGAATTATCGTCACCATAGGAATGTTAGGAGATCTTGGAACTTTCTCGGCGCCCACATACAAAGAATATCTTCTTGTTAAATCAGGCGTGTTGTGTATAGTATGTTTTTTCTTTTTTTTTTTGTAACTTAACATTCTATTCATATTCCTTTAAAAGATTATCACTTTACTTGGTTAATGATATATGAAGGGCATTTTCAGCAGTCGTCGGCTTTGAAGTTATCGATCATGATTAATGGGAATGAGGCTTTGTGGTTTTAGTCTTGTTTGTCTATGGGGAAGAAGCATGGAGTGGTTATCTTTTTCGTACTACATTAAAAGTTATAAATCCGTGGTTCTATAACTATGTAACCATTAAACTTATAATTATAAGTACGCTTAATATGTTGTAGGTTGTGTGTATGAAGCGTTGTATATAAACTTATTTACTATTTCCGTTTATGTAATCTTGGCAACGAGTTGTTTACAAAAACAATTAGGCAACTAATCGCTGTTATCGTGGGGCAACTTCATTTCCTAGCAGCTTTTATAAGCAGTAGTCCTTTTAGTCGTACAATTCGTATTCTACAATCTACTAATACCTACAAGCTAGTGACTATGCACGCCAGCAAAAACATATTTAACACTCCACACTAGTACAATTTAACTAGCATTTGTCGATTTAATACATTGTGGCATCATTTCGTTAATTTCTTCTATCACTAGCTTGTAGTTAACATAGCTAGCGGCTCTTATTTTACTACTAGATTGTAACAATACAACCAACTCAGTTTGACTACCTACCCGGTTATAAAACTAACTACCGGTTGTAAGTATACAACCAATCGTTTTATGTTTTGAGATTCTAATCTAAGTAATCGAGCATAAAAGCGATCGACTTTTTTTCGTTTACAAATGCATATAGCTCAAAATAATCATCGAATAGAATTTAGCTGTACATCATTTCATTGAGGTCTTATCGATGGCACTAGTAAAATTAACAAGTACATGATACTATACTACTAGCGGATGTACTAGCAGTTTTTCTATCCTTTTTGGTATTTGGATAACGCTTATCTACAATTATAAACACTTTAGATTTAATTACTAGACCTTTTAATACATAAATACCATTTTTTTTTGTACCTTAGGGACTCTTTTTAATATCAAATATTTATTAAAACCAACATGAACACGATTTTTACGTTCAAAATATGCAACTTTCCATTAAAAGCGGATACATTATTAAAGTTTACATCGCTATTCCTTCTATCTTTCAACAAGCACATATGCCACTTCACTTCTATTTGTCTTGACTTTTGAAACAACATGTTACAAGCTAGAGTTGGTGTTAGGGGTGATGAGTGTCAATACTCATCATTTTGTACCATTAAATGCAAAAACATCGAAAACACTCGAGAAATACATCAAAATGATAAAAATATCACAAATAAGTGTTTTATGTGTTTTAAATGCAAAATATCAAAATCGGTGCGTATCAAATTTGCATAATTGGCGGTTTAGTCCCCAAGTTTCAAAAGTTGTCAAAAGCAGGTCCTGGTAAAACCAAATAAAGAAAAATGTTATTCAAGGTCCTGAAATATTTTAAATTGTCAAAATGGTCCTTGAATAAACCTTTTGTTAAATGGAAAAGGTCACTGAAGTTTCAAAAATGTCAAGTTTGGTCACAGAAATTTGAAAATGTCAAAGCTGGCCCTTGTACTATTGGAACTTGTCAATGTGGTCCCTTGTACAAGTTTGGAAAATTACGGGATTGGTCCTTCAAGGTTGGAAATTACAAAATAGTCCTTGTCTTAATAAACCATTAAACACCTTTGCCTTATGAAACCTATTGTACCCCCGTCATTTTTAACCCCTTGACCCTTGTTTTGACCCCTTGGTCAAATCCGGTCAACCAATACCTTTCCTCCACCACGAGGTTTCTTCTTTGACAGCTGCTGACCTCCTCAATTCCATCTCTTGTATCATCCCTTATCTCCACGCTCATTATACCTGTACTAGTAAAGTCGGGCCTATAAGTCAAATTGCCATTTCCATAAAATTGGAAAAGTGACCAATGTCAAAACTCTCCCATTGGTTGACAAATGTGGTGGGAAGTGGTCGGAGGAGTGAGAGAAAGCGGTTTGGAGCTATAAAAGAGGAAGGAAGAAAGAAAGCGACAAGTTAGTTTTAGTTTTTCATTTGTATGTCGCTTCATTAGAAATGTCTTAGGTTTAATCTTAAAATGTAATTTATCCAGTTTCAATGTATTGGATTTAAGATAACTAAGTATATGTAACCAAGTTTCAGTCCTAAATTCAAAGTTTTATTCAAGTTTCACAATTTGAGCATCACATACAAAGCCATTTTCAATATCTTATTTCCGTGCTTTTAACAACTTATTCTTAAGTTTCAATAAGTTCATTTAAGCTTATTATAGCTTTGGTAAAGCTCACGATTAGGTTTCAATGAAATTTGGGAAATGGTCGATACAAGTCAATTTCTTGATGCATGTTTGGACTCGGTGATGATATGCGGTGATGCGGAGATTGAATATTTGCGGCATTTAGATGTAATTAGCTTAGTTCGATGTGCCATTATTTACTCGGTTTAGTCAATCTGCACATTATGCTTTGGACCACATGTGAGCTCTTGTCTTCAATTTAAACTTGATTTGTTGTGTACTCAATTACTTACTCATTGTCCAAAGTTTATAGGTTTAGTTTGTTGTTTACTAGCTTAAGTAGGAATCTTGCTCTTCGTTACATAATTGCATTAGGATTTGACAGAGAAACCTTTTTTTGTTGCAAAAGGACCTGTTTGGATCAAGGGTTTAAATCGTGTTAAAGGGTAAAACATAGGAGTAAATCGGCTTGGTTTAAGCTTGTTTTAGGTTATTGCATTCATCTCAGTCCTTTGATTGCAGCCAAAATCTCAATAAGTCAAAATTGCATCAATCTTGCCTCATATGCATATTCGCTTGGATTTTCCATGATCAAAAGCTTGTTTTGTGTTCATTAATCTTAGAACTAGTTTTCATTAGTGTTGTTTCACCTATTAATATCATTATCAGTCACCAACTTGAATCAAACTTCACAAAAGTCAAACTTGCATAGCTGCTCAAAAGTGAAATTCGTGCATAACTTCGGTTTGGGCTGCTGGGTGATTTTTCATTAAGTCATTCTTGGACCAAATCAAATGAAACTTTGGGTTCTATAAGTTCAGTAGGTCTAGTTTCTTTATTATTTTTGTTGATTTTTAGAATTTTTCAAAAGCTCCAAATGAGCTTGTTAAAGTGGCAAAAGTGCTTACATGCCCAAGCACTAAGCACCATGCTCGCTTTTTGCAGAACTAGCAGACCTTGCCACAAGCTCATTTAAGCAGCAAGGTCTGATTTTTGGTTTGCATATACCCACCCAGTTCTAGTTCGAGGACCCACTACATTTTGAAGTTTGACTTATTATGAGTCCCTGCATTAGCTTAAAGTAGACACCTCTCATCTGCATTTTAGCTTTTATATCTCAAATCATCAAATCATTGCAACTTGATAACCAGAGGTTATTGCTTGTTGAAACTTGTTCCATTTTAGTTCCTTTAGCTTATAGTAGCTTGTCACTGCTTTTGCATTTATTTGTTTAAAGTGCTATTTCAATAAGCACTTGTGCTTCAGCTTGCAATTCCTCCCACACAACCCCTTGTTTTTCCATTTTCCTATAATCAGCATAATATTTTAGACTTTTCCTGAAATTTTCAGATTTTTCTAAGCTTGTTTGCTATTTTTCTTAATTTAAATCACTTTTTAGCATTTTTAAATTTTTAATACAAAAAATTAAGAAAAGGTTCAAAAATAGTTTTTCAATTTTTTAAGTTTAGATAAATATAAAAGCCAAAAAGTATTTTTCCATATTTTTCTTAGTTAAAATTGTATTTTTAAATAATTTAAGTAGTTTTTAATAGTTTAAAATTATAAAAATAGAAAATAATCGTAAAAATACAAAATAGTTTTGAAAAGTCTATTTTGATATTTTAGATTTTTCTAAGTCTTAATTTTATTTTTCTAGCTTTATTTCCTATTTTCTTGTATTTTAGGTAATTATTTAATAGTTAAAAAATAGTTTTAATTAATAATAATTAGATAATTAGTTATAAAATAATTTCTTTTTCTTAAAATTTTCTTTATCATTAGGATTGTAAAATGTATTTTCATATTTTTTAGGATTAATATTGTGTAAGTTTCACTTTTTATTTTGACGCCACGTAGTTTTAAATCGCTTTTATAAAACGTTAAAACAAAAAACATCATTTAAATATAGTGATAGCGATTTAATATTTTTTATCTTTTAACTTTCTTTAATTTGCATTTAAGCCCCTGTAGTTTATGGGCTTTTTTCAGAAGTTATGATAAATCACAAACCTTTCCTGCTCAAATCTCTCTCGATCACTTTACGCTCGACTATTCTCGACACTGGGACTTAACGACTGGGAAACACTATACTCTCCCCGATCTTCATTGCATTCGTGTTTGAGCTTTTTGTCGACATTATTATCTTACGCTGTGAGTAATTTAGCTCGACTGTTTACGCGGATCAATTTTGCCACGCCAGGGAGCATAATAGCTTGCTATTAGTGATTTGACATCACCCTTGTTTATACCATCTATATAATCCAAAAAAAAAGATTTTCATTCTTTATTTTTACATCATGTTTTTCATATTACCAAAATATTCCTTTACCCTCTTACCCTTTTGATTCTTCATTTCACCCTCCAGAACCTTTTTCTATGTCTTATCCTCACCCTCTGGTGTGGTGGTCCATATAATGGTGGCAATTGCCCCGCTTGTAACATTGGAATCAGAAACGGGTTGATAATTCTACCATAACACAACCGATGCGAGACTCAAGAATTTACTGTGGTGGTTCACACTACGCTTCGATTGTCAATCGGGAAACACGCTTTCTATGATTCCCTGATAATTACTACAACACATATGACTCACAAACACATTTTTTACTGCTGCGAGTATTAGGTCCTCACTCTAGCTTAATAAACAAGGAATCCAAAATTAATGAAACCGTGAATCGTGCACCACCTCACCGAAAGCCACTTCCTCAAAATCTTCTACTTGATCTTTTGATTTAGTGAAAGATTTCAAGGAATGTAAACATCCCCAAGATAATCCAAATGAAAAATCCATGGAAGTTTTAGTTAGTCAACTGATCGCTAAATTAGATTCCTCAGATTGCTTTTGAAAATCTATTAGGGAATCAATTGCAAAAAAGCGCCCAAATCTAGCTCTCGATTCTGCTTTCATTCCCGATGACGATGATGATGAAGTTACCCTTGATATTAGTCAACTTTGCATGATTCATCAAGTTCATCGCTTGAAATTCCTTCCATGAAAAGTCGTGGAGAAAAGACTATGATGGAATTACTAGCCAAGAACAAATGGAAAGTATAAAACATATGTATGCTAGTCCTTCTCAACTCCCGTCGGTTGATATCCAAATAGCTGAGATTTCATCTCAAACAACTGCTATCACACCAAGCTCCACTCACTCTCTCAATACGGGATGAGCATCTTGACAACTGTTCTCGAAAAGGAATCGAACGAATTCATAAAGTCTAGTGTTGAGATCCTTGTCCCAATCCCGAGAGAGTCACAGTGGAACTTCTCGATCATATGTGTGATTCTCCTTTCCTCTCGAGTGTTCAAAAGATCATTTTGAGACTTTTTCCGATGTTAGCGACGATTGTACTCTTATGGAGACATCGAGTATGCTGAGGCATCACTCCCACAGTTTTCTTCTTCGAGGAGTTCACCGATGAACTCACTCATCATCCACTTTCATCGAAGTGATTCTCTTTGATTTCAAGCCGATCTTGGAGAAACTAGAAACTTTATATAATGATCATTCACTCATTTCTTGTCCCATTTCCGACTTTTCCATTCCTTCTCTCATCCGGATGAGGAAGATGATAACTTTGGAAGGAGGTCGATGTTTTCTAGTGATGAGTCAATTCCAACAGGATTGACAATACTTGCTATGATTCGAGGGAGACATCCTCTTTCTTGAAAAATCATGATCAAGAACCTGCTTCCAACTCTCCCTCCCGAAATTTTGTTGCAAATCACCATACAAGCTTCAAGTCTAAGCTTAAAATATAACAAATGGTGATTTGCTCCTCACTAATGAAGAATGGGATTGCATTTGATGCACATCTTTATTCCATTTTTCACAGATGGTTGTCTCGCTCCCGCTTCCTTCTGATGAAGACATTGTCTTTCCCCGGCATTTTCATGTACCATTTCATGAGCCTGGTCCGCCTATATCTCATCTGGTGGAACTTTCACGCACTTCCAATGTTTATCCAAACATCTTGAATGAAAGTCCGATGGAGATTGTCTCTTCCACTTCCACTTACCATGAACCAATTAATTCGGGCCTGTCAAGCTTTCAAAAACAAGAGTTAACATGGGTTTTCATTGTACACCCTAAAGCGGGGAGATTCGTTGTATATAGATCTAAAAATGAATGAAAATTGTATATATTAAAAGAGAATAATTGTTGTGTTTCTACACTTAGCTAGTAATGTTAACGTTTAAGTTTCGCTTACGCTTATAATATTGAGGACAATATTCATTTCTATGTTAAATTCATGACATAAATGTACCCTTTTAGTTGGCCAAATTTAAAAAATTACTATGTACTAAACACAACAAATGGTAATCAGTCTAACCCACATAAGGATTTAATCCAGAGCAAACGTTTGGTAAAGATATCTCAAATCCGTTGACGGCTTGCAATTTGCCCAAAATTGTATGGTATTCAACCACCATATCTTAAAAGTGAAGAGTTGGCAGCCCGCAAGTTTATGGTCTGTGGTAAAGGCTAATTGGTAATCACCACCAAAGATAATATCGATAATTTATCTAAGAGTTGGCTTTTTCGTAAAGACAAATCAAACCGTTGAAAAATCAATTTGTGTACCTAATCACAAATCCTTAATGGCTTTTGGTAAAGAGATAAAATCCATTAATTTTTTCTCAACATTGCTAGGACAGCAATATCTTAGTGTGAGGATTGACGAATGGTCTAAATACTCATCATTTTTGATATTAAACCGCAAAAACATTAAATACATCAAAATGATAAAATATCACAAATAAGTGTTTTATGTGTTTTAAATGCTATTCGTGAAAACGCAATTTGCATAATTGGCGCTTTAGTCCCCCAAGTTTCAAAAGTTGTCAAAATGGGTAAAACCAAATAAAGAAAATGTTATTCAAGGTCCTCGAAATATTTTAAATTGTCAAAATGGTCCTGAAACAAGTTTCAAAATATTTTTTCCCCTGAAATTTGAAAATGTCAAACTGCCCTGTACTATTGGAACTTGTCAATATTGGTCCCTTGTATTTGGAAAATTACAGGATTGGTCCTTCAAGAATTGCAAAATAGTCCTTGTCTTAATAAACCATTAAACACCTTTTTGTTGTCAAAACCTATCACCCCCCCGCCATTTTAACCCTTGACCCTTCTTCTGCTTGAAGTTTCTTCTTCCCCACTTGGCCCGCAACCTCTCCAATTCCATCTCCCAACACCTTATCCCTTATCCCTCACTCCACACTCATTATACCTAGCCACCCCCTACCGCAAAGTCGAGCCTGAGTAACCACATGAACTCCACACTATTCATACAATCTCCAACTCGTGACCGTGTTTCTTTCCATTCAACATCCTCTATATCGGGCTCAAACATGCACTTCATCCCATACCACTTATCAACTCCTAGGCAACTCGGCCCGCCCGTCTGAAAGCTAATTTTAACGACCGCCAAACAGCTTCCAAATCTTCTCTCGCCTATAGTATGTAGCAACCGACCCAAGTCATAAATGTAGTTTCGAGCCCGCCGACCTCTTGATGGTAATTAGAATGCCACCATTTGTCAAGTAAATGTTACGTACACTATTTGTTATTGTCGGTCAAGTGCACCCGCCTTTGCCCCGTCAGATCAAGCACAATCAAACGGTTTAACCTTTCAACTTTGTTTTGGATCAATCTTCCTCTTTGATCGATCCCGCTCTAAATCATCAATGCTTTTTGAAACTTCCTTCATCTCTCTCAATTGCACTTTGTTCATAGGAGTTAACTTATCGTGCCTCATTCTACACTTTTCAAACATTTCTTTCACTTTATCATAAGTTAGCCTCCGCAAGACATTTACTTTATGCCCTCCCATCCTCTCCAAGTACTCACATGAAGATTTTCTCGTTTTTCTTCGCTTGTGGCTTTCGATCCTTTCTTGTGCTCTTTTTAATGTAGAATTTTGCCTTTCTATCACTATTTTATCAAGAGCTTCTTTTGCCTGCTCACATGTTAGGATTTTAATTTCTTTGTTCTCGCATCCTAGATGCTAGTATCTCACCCTTCACTGTTGACCTAATGTAATGCCAATGTTCCAACGCAGCTCCTGCCTAGCTACAACATCCGCCTTTCTTTTCCTTTTAACCCTTGCTCGCCTTTTGCATTGGGAGAATCTACCGGGTTTTTCACCGTTGCTTTTTCGCTACATTGTCGCAAAGAATCTTATCGCCTAATTTCGCATCGATTTGAAAGACTTTGTCATCTTTATTTTTTATGTAAAAAGTAATCATGCAACTTACCAAATATGTCGTTATCGACTTCGCTTTTGTTTTCTTTAGATAAAGCGCTTGTGTTGGTTCCTTTAACCAACGGACGCTTCCTAGAATGTATGCAATGACATTTGAATCAAGAGAAATAATAGCTTGCATATCACTTGCGCTCTTCAAACATGCTAGCCCAAGTTCTGCAGCCCCAAGGTTTTTCGCTTCATCACCTTGCTCTATCGTTATCGCTACTTCAACACTTGTATGCACGCCAAGAATGCTACTAACATCTCCGCTTTCCATAGTTTCCACACTAAGTAATTCACTTTCAACTATAGCACCATCATAAACATATGCGCAAGCATCCGTACCTTTGTTCAAAATTGTTGTTGGTGCATCATTACCTTGTTCATTGACAGCGTTTGTTTGAGTTGTAATGGAAGTGGTTGCACCATTTGTTGCAGAGGTGGTTGCAGCTGTGGTTGCAGCGACAGTAGCAGCGGTTTCAGGTTGACCATTTCGACCTGCGTCCGTAGTCTCTTTCACCGTTGTGTTTTCTATTGTCACATTAGTCATATGCCCAACAAGATCTTTTGCAGCATCATTACTGAATGGCAATTCACTGCTTCTAGTCACATGAGTATCATTAGTAATGTATTGAGGTTCACTATTTTCACTGGAGGAGACTCTCATTTCCACTGAGGTGAAATATTTATTAATCACAGCAGAATATCTCGTGATTAATATCGCCATGTTTAATCGTTGCTTTTTCGTTCTCGCCGCAACGCCATAAATGTAGATATACAAGCATCGCCACTAGTGACAAAATCTTTGGTTTTGTTGAACAAGCATCGTAATTAACTGCACCGGCAGCAGACACAGATCCCGCTTATGTCCGCTAGACTGCTTAGCATTGACAAAAAAACATCCTCCCAATCGCGATGGCAATGGTGTAATTATGGACTAGTCAAGCCAAGTGATAACCATGCATGTACACATCAACATAATAAAGAAGAGTAATGACAATAATACCTTATTTTGGAACCAAAATAGGCAACGACATCTTCAATAGCTTTTTCGCTCGAACTCGTTTCTCCGTCAGATTAGCATCATCCACAAACATCCACATCCACCCCGATCTTTCTCAGACGACACGGACTAGTCAACGCAAGTGACAACCACACATTTACATATGTACATACTTAAGAATTGTAAGGACACGATACATTTGTTTTGAATCAAAAGAGACGCTACATCTTCAACAGCTTTACTACTTTCAAATGTCTCCTCCATTCCAACAGTAGCCTCCTCAAGCATCCTCAATCATCACGCTGCTGTATAAGTATCGACTAGTCACAATGACCGACAACAAATCTTTTACATACGAACATGCTTAGCGAGTTGATGACACGATACCTTTGTTCGACTCAAATGAGGCAATCGACGCCATGAACATTTGTATTAGTTT
Source organism: Chrysanthemum lavandulifolium (assembly GCA_022545495.1). Lineage (NCBI taxonomy): Eukaryota > Viridiplantae > Streptophyta > Magnoliopsida > Asterales > Asteraceae > Chrysanthemum > Chrysanthemum lavandulifolium. Next base: position 139,917,697 of record CM040244.1, on the reverse strand, counting down.
CGACGGTCTTCTCCACTACATCCGCGCCTCCACGAACCATCCACATCCTTCACGGCCGTCTATGCATTATCGACCGTCAAGGCAAGCGACAACCACGCATTTACATATGAACATACTTAAGAAGTGTGCGGACACGATACCTTCATTTTGAATCAAAAGAGACGCTTACATCTTCAACAGCTTTACTACTTTCAAATGTCTTCTCCACCAAATCAGATCCTCCTCAAGCATCCTCATTCATCACGCCATGTCAGTATAAGTACCGACTAGTCACAATGACCGACAACAAAGCTTTTACATACGAACATACTTAGCGAAATGTAATGACACGCATACCTTTGTTCGGTGTCAAATGAGGCACCGACGGCGTGATCGCTTTATTAGTTTCCACGGTCTTCCACTACATTCGGCGCCTCCCCGAACCATCCACATCCTTCACGGCCATTCTGCAATTATCGACTAGTCAAGGCAAGCGACAACTATGCATTTACATATGAACATGCTTAAGAAATGTAATGACACGCATACCTTTGTTGTGGCTCAAATGAGGCACCAACATCGTGATCACTTGTATTAATTTCGACGGACTTCAACCGCAACCATCCTCCCCGAACCATCTTCATTCTTTTCAAGATGCCCCCGCTTGGTAGTATCCTCCGCATGATCACAACTTGCTTCTTCCGAGATGACTCAACTACCGATGTTTTCGAACCTTCACCAAACGCTTTATTTTGTGGTACCGCTTTTTCTTCTCCAACCGCTTAAACTTCCTATTCAAATATTTTAAATCGCATGTTGTCAAGTTTTCTTTGTTAATTCACATACCTATTTACATAGTTGATCACACTTTTCCACCGCTTTATTTAATATCGCACCGTCCTGCCTTCCAATTGTGTTAACTCCCGATCGAGGTGAATCTTCGAGGTGTGCACCTTCATCTCTTGCCTACCATGAATGTAAAGATCCCCATATTTTCCGCTGTTGGTTCATCGCAGAACTTGTTCCACCGAAATTGATTCACCAAGTTTCATTGGTTTAGGATGTAGAAGGAAATGTCCGTGTGTTTTGGGATTTAGAGGACTTCGATCCTTCCCCAAATTCGAGGCAAAGACCATGTGGGAACAATGGTGTTAGTGTCCCATCAAAATTATTGCCCTGCCTTCTCATGTGACTCATAAGTTTTTGAGTGTGACAACGGACATGCCAAGTTTTTGAATGTTTGGGTGGTGTCTCAAAACGGTTGTCAAATAGCGCTTGTAAAACCTTGGATAAATATAATATTTTGCATGCGTATCCAACAAGTTCTTGACTAAACCATCAAATATCATTTTGGATAAATTGAATTTCTTATTAAGAGCTACACAAATCACAAAAGATGCTATGTTTGTACTAAACTCATTCCGTGAAGTTGTCTTTGGACTTAGACACCGCAATATGGTATGGATCAAGAATTTCCATTGTGGGGAGAACAAAGGGTTTAAAAAATTTAATTTTGGTCCTAATTCACCTCCATACCCCAAAAGCGGTAGTGTTTCAAAATGGTATCATTATCCAAACACACACACCGTCAAGATCATCTAGAGAAGATCTCTCCTAATTGATGCCTCGCATAATTATCTCGCATGCCATGTATGCTACCATGGATTTGTACTTCCTCACCAATAGTTTTAGTCTTTGCAGAGACCAAAACCGCTTGATACAACAAACGAGATAATGTGTTTGGCAATGAGTGCATACCTAAGCGGGTGTGCATTCAAGAAATCAATAATTTGTTCAAACCCTGTAGCCTCCTTTGGTTTTTCCAAAAACGCAATCATGTTGTGACTTCTAGCAAAATACTCGCGCCATTCTTGTTTATCTCGAACTTGATTGCAACCGAATGTTAGGGGTTTCGAATGACGCCTTTGTGGGTCTAAACTATGTCATGACCAAGCAGTTGTAACACTTGTAGCAGTTACAATTTCCGGGCGTTATCCCCAATTGTGTTGTTCTAATTATCGCCTCTCTTTATTTTTTAATGATATAATAAGGATTATTATTTTAATACATAAATAAATAAACATGCAACTCAACACATCATCTTCTTTCTATTATCGAGACACAAAATGTCAGACTACACACATTATTAGAAGAGTTGTCTCTCTTTCCATGCATCGACAACTTGGTAAGAAGCCCAAACAAGTACACACCCACATTATGACTTTTTTTTAACTAAATACGTGTTTTTGGGTACATGTAAATCGGTCTTTACTTTAGTAGTAAGTTTATTTTTTTATTTTTATATTTTGTTTATTATTTTGTTTTTTTTAATTTTTTTGTAACATGACTTACTATATCGCACACAATTGAACAACTACGCAACAGAATACATACTAGTAACAGTCCACAAATATATACAACTAACATAAAAGGGATCAAATCCATAGGTTAACATAACATAGACAGAGTATAGAAGATGAGATAAGTGACTCAAAAATATAACAACGATCCCCTAACAAACAAAAGCCACCAGCTCCAATCTAAGCAATACATAGCACATCAAATCTCCATTGACTCCAACTTTTGGATGAAACCATTCAGGTCTTTAACACGGTCATGTTTCTTAAACAAAGAAAGAAGTAGTTTGGAACTCTCACCAGATCCTCATTTTGCATCCTTAGAGGTGATTAATAGTTGCCAACGAACAATCCAAACCGCATAGAAGCTCGACTTCCGCTATCATTAGTCGCTCACGGTTGACACGGGCCCTAATTTCAACAAATTTTCCTCCTTTGATCCGCTTCTTCACGTAAAGCAACATCCAATTCATCCCTATAGTACGCGATCGTAATCTCTTTTAGTAATTCATCACATATAACCATGGCAGTAGACATTGTTAGACACTTAGACTAAACAATTTTGGGACACTTGTTATGTTTGTTTTTCTAAGAGTCTCACTAATAGAGATAAAAAAAACAAAAATAAGTCTTTTAGTTACATATATAATCAGCAAAAGCAACCGTTAGCGTCATACATTATCGAGACACAAAAAATTCTGACAAACAAGTTATGACATTTGTCTGTTTCCCATGGACAAGTGGATCACAACCCCAAATAGGTACCCACCCACAACTGCTTTTCACAAGACCTTTTTTTTAAACTATTTTTATGACGAGTTTGCTATCTCTTAGCTAGAAAATGGTACTTTGGGCAACTAAAATAGTGTACACATGGCAACCGCATAAAGACATATAGTACAACGGTGATGTATGCAAATGGTTGGTGGTTGAATGTTTTTATTTGCATTCACCAAATAAAAATTAGTAATAGGTGTACTCAAGTGGTGACTAGTTGAATTTATTAAATATTGAGTTACTGAGGTTTGTCTCATACGCAAACAGTTTTATTGGGCAACTAGTTACAACGCAAACAGTTTTTTTGGGCAACTAGTTACAGTTTTATTGGGCAACTAGTTACAAACGTTGGGCAAATTTTTTAGTTAGCTGGCCAACTATTTGTGGCACACAGGCCAACTAATATTTTACATTCGACATGTACAATTCTTTCTACAATGGCCAACTGTAATATTGTAGTGCACTTAATGTCTCAGACTCATGTGCATATGTAAGTGTTTACTTTACTTATATTAACGGCGTAAATATTCAAAGTAAATGCTGCCTTGGTTAATAAAACGATAAATTAAAAGTGTTTATAACTGAGTCAATATAATTGCGTAGTTGTTATTACCTTCGACTACATTTATTCTATGATGGAACAAAACTATTTTATAGACCATCACTTATTCTAAAATCATCAACATGTTGACTTTGACGTAAACACATAACGGCTTCAGGTTATCAGATGTGTAGAGTTACATTGATTTGAGTTTATTATTTCAAACTTTATGTGACATTCCTAAACGTTAAAAAATACGACACTACTTTTATGCTCGATTACTTAAATAAAATATCCAAATTATAAATGAAATGGTTGTATACATACAACTGCTAGTTATTTTTACTACCGCTAGTTATTTTAAATACTAAACCGAGTTGGTTGTATACTTACAATCGCGGTTATATTAACTATCGCTAGTGATAAAGACATGAACGAAATGATGACACGCTTTTAAGAGTAAATTTTCTACTTTACACCAACTTTTGTACTTTACTACAACCATGCTTAGAACTGCTAGTAGGTCATGCTTTTTGTAAAAGTAGAGCAACTTGTTTAGTGGGCCACGCTTTAGTTAATTGGCCATTCTGCTTCGCTCTCGTGCAACCTTTTATGTTGTAATAATATACTGATGTAATTTTAGGATGTAATCGCGCTTTTGGACTTTAAGGCCACCTTCTAATTTGCAATATGCAATATGGGCATCTAAATGCCATATTTGGGCAATATGTCATGTACTATCGGGCAACCATAATTTTAACCATTTCACTATAAATTCTAGACTTAACAAGATAAATCTAACATCTTAGTTAAGCTTAGAAGCACTATCTCATGGTTGGCACCGTAAACTCAATTGCAATCGCTAGTTTTTCATTCATATTTTTAAACCCAACAAACATTCATAACAAAGGCAACCATACATCTAATTATCCGACCTAAAACAAAAGATGAAAAATCGAAACAAGTAAAACAACGAAAACCCCCAAAAATAAATAAAATAAATAATAAAAAACACACACGAAAACAAACCACCATCATCGTGAACCGCCCACCCACCCCATTTCAAACCAAGTTGTTAGAACCACAACCTCTTCCCTGCTTTCCTTCATTTCCTTCCCGGCTTTGAGTTGTTGAAACAAAATTTCAAGCCGCTAATCCTGCTTTCCAGATCATAAGGGTCTTCAAACCCATGTTGTTGCTCCCCCGGTTTTGCCGCACTACCACATTTGTCTCGCTCCACCCGATTTTGTCACCGATCCACCACCGACTTTGAACCACCTCTCGCATCCTGTTGATCATCCTCCTCATCTCCATCCTCCTCATCATCTTCATCTTCGCCGCCCTCCTCCGCATCATTCATTCCATAAACCTCATCCCAAGAAAAGTCTTTGTATGGAGCCGCTCAAAATAATTTTCCTCATCCTCGATCTACCTCCTTATAGGACCCAAATTCAAATGGGTTCCTCCCGAAAGCATCAATAACCGCCAAACAACAAATAGTTGTTTAACACAAACGCTGCACTCTTCTGCATCATTTTCAAAGTAACCATTTGCAGCCATTGATGTGGTAATTTTTGTAAGGGAATACGTGTTATGTGTGTCCTGTTTTTTGGTATACAATCGATAGCTATAAAGAGGTTGTAGATGTAAATGGACGGTTTTTTTTATTTTAATTTTTTGTAGTTTATTTTTTGGGTTAAGGGTTACCCAAGTATTGTAGGTAGATGGACGGTTTCCAAGACTTTGGGCGGGAAAACGGACTAAAGGCGCCAAAAAAAAATTAAGACATGAATAAAGCTTCATCCAAAAGCTTGCAAATACTTGATGAAAGAACTAGTTGTACGCATGATTTGTGGCCAAAATAAACTGAGAAAGTAAACATTATTATTGGATTGGTGATTATGGTTTGAATTGATAATAAACTGAACACGAGGGTAAACAATCGGGTTCATTAATTTTGAGTCGAGGAATAATTGTTTGCCTGCTGTTCGATAATAAATAGTACCTCTTTGTTGCGACTAGATATTCACTGACTTGAGCAACTTAAAGTTTAAAAAGTATAACAATTGTCGAATTACTACTTTTAAAAACAATTATTGTTAGATTTTGTTAATGACGGAATAAGTAGTTTATAAGTGTTCGTACACAATTTTTGGATACAAAAGGAACAAGCGAGGCCTAATGGACTATTCGACACATGGCAATCGATGAATTGCTTTTGGTATATCGTCACCCACACTTTTAGATGTAATCTGGCAACTAAATTTGTATTTGGGCTACCAAGTTAGTACTTTAGGCAACCTTTACATATTTAAAGAATATATTGTACAATGGGTCCTTAGCATTTATTGGTACTTTGGCCCACACTTTTAGATGTACTGGGCAACAACTTTTAGTGTCATGTGGAACTTAATTTGTACCTCGTGCCAACCTTCTAGACGCAACTGGGCAACTATAGGACATACTTGGTCAATATGTCTTGTACGTTGGGCAACCTTAAATCATATGCATATCATATTAGCATTTCCAATACCATAACGCCCTTCAACTCTTCCCAAAGTTCTTTGACCTTACGTAGAGGTACAACACTAAGGGCTACTTATACACACTATTAGTGTTTATAGCTTTTCACCAAATATAACCACACCCTAGTTTCCATGTGCTTATTTACTTGACTCAACACATAACAAAGAGAAAAAAGTTATCAAAACAAAATAACATCATAAAAATGAACTCGCTATAAATGCAAGGTGTTTATGCGGTATGAAGATCTTGTGTGTGTGTTTTACTCCCGCTGACATTAATTTTTCGAGTCTTGTGCGGTACATCAAGAAAAAGTTCAAAGTTAATGATGTAAACGGATAAGTCTAACATACAACATCGCCTCAACCACAACGAACATACTTGACGACGATGACTTGATTTTTTCAAAAGTATGGTTGATGGGTCGCAGTCAGAGGTGCAAACCATATGCATCAACCAAGTTAAAGAACCCGTTGTGGTAACCCATTCTTCTTGTTCCCCACACTTACATGTGGATCTTAATGATACGTTGTTACCTGAGCAAGATGCGAATACATGGCAACGAAACAACTTAACTCATATACCGCCCACACCCCAACCACCACCTATTGATAGCAGACTTGAAAGTAAAGATAGAGGTGTTATGAAAGTGAATGATAGATTTGATGATAAGGCAGAGTGCATATATGAGGTATCTTTGAAATGCCTAAAAGAAGGGTATGAATTTTATGTTCATAAATCATGTACTATTAGGTACGCAGTAAAATGCGTGCAGCCAAAATGTGATTGGCACATAACCGTCAGAGGATTCCAAACTATATCCGCTTTAGAATCACCGCAATTAATGACCGCCATACATGTTCCAAAATCCAGCTCAATCCAAATCATCGAAATGCTACAAAGAAAACCCCGCTCTAAATTAATACGTCCAAAATCATAGATGTTACACGCTTATAAGCCAAGGGACATTATCCATGATCCGAATATGGAGTTGAATATAGATGTTTCATACACAAAAGCTTGAGGGGAAACAATTGGCGTGGAATCAACCTGTATCGTCCAAAGGCATCGCTTATGCAGCTACCATACTACATCACACAACCTAAAGCTCGCAAACGAGGGATCATATACACATTGAGATGACGATCAAAGACGCTTTAAGAACCTTTTTATATCTTTCGGTGTCATGTAAGCTAATTGCCTTGAATGTTTTAAATAAATCTTGTCTAATATATGATATGGTTTTCATACAAGTGTGTTGGTGAATAGGCATTGTTTTTAGTTTAGCATGCGGTGCTTAGTAGTATATCCGCAACATCAACACAAAATGGAATATAAAAACTATACATACATAAAACCGTAAAATAGTTACATACAACTAGTTTTTACTTGTCTTATAAAAGTTGAGCATCCTAGCAAAGTATCTAACAATTTATGTCAGATAAGCACAAAAACATTCGGAATTGGATCTACGCATGGTGATACTATTGTTTGTTTCACAGCGCACCTGTCAGTAGAAACATAAAACAAATTATTTGTTATTAATTTACTTAGCAATGCATTAGAATAGTATACAAAGTTCACTTAAATACATGGTTTATGATGATTTTACCTTGATATACAATGTGTTGTTATCCAGTATGTAATCGCATTTATATTTTACAGATTAAGAGTTTCCTATGCTATATGCGACCCCGATCATAATCGACGCGACATCTTAAAGGGCCCTACGAGGGACAAACCCGGTAGCCGTGGAATGGACGAAACAATCAAATTATACCGACCACCGGTGTTTCTCAAGGTGAGAGGTGAATCATGGACATGGTTTTGACAAACCCGAAAGAATCCATAGGGAAGTTGCTAATTTGGCAATTATATCCGACAGACATCATGCAATAGCCCTAACATGTAAAAATGTTTTTCCAAATGCCTTCATGGGTATTGTTGTCGCCATTTGATGTTGAATACATGTATGTAAAGCGATAGCCTAAAGTGTTTATACTGGAAGACGTGCACAGCTTACACAACGGAGGAATTTGCACACCTAATGTGTGAGATTCTTGCAAAGACGACCGATAGCTCACGTAAAACTAGTTGCAAGTGTATTGAAAATGGTCGAGGGCACATTGCTCGCAAATGTGTACAACTACCGACCTCAAACAATGTGGAATCGATCAATGCTTTAACAAAGGATGTGCAAGATCCCAATAACGATGTTGATGGAATGGTTTAGAGGTCTTCTTCAAAAATGGTATTACGAACGGCGAAAAACATGCAGGTAGAGCATATTTTGTTATTATTAGATAGTTTATTGAGCAATAATTAAGTAGTCGATTCAAGAATGTGTTAATATGTGTAAATGCTAGATGCACCGGATGACGAACTTACAAATCGGGCGACCGCCAAAGTGAAAGATGAATGGAAAAAGTGCAAACCGAAGGTTTTGGGAATACTAAAGGACAAAGTGTATGAAGTACACGACACAAAAAACAAAGATGTTGTTGATTTGGTAAATGGTGAATGCACTTGTCGCAAATGGCGCTTTTCGTGCTTGCCTTGCGGACATGTTTGTGTCAGAGGTAGATTTGCAGCCCCGACTGTTAAGAAATTGGCAAAAGCTTGGTTTTATAATACAACTATTAAAGCGACGCATCAAGACATCATCTACCCATTAAAAGATATGACGATGGGGACATCAAGTGAACTTAGAGGTTGTGTTGCCCCTCGTTATCGGTAAGCGTAATTCAGCAGCCTAAAATAAAGACCGAATACCATCTCAAGGTGAGGCGCCTAAGAGCAACTATTGTGGAAGGTGTGGCACAAAAGGCCACAACCGCAGAACATGTAGAGTACCTTTGGTGAAAAGAAAAGTAAGTATTTGTTCACCTTTACAAAAACTTTAAGGTTATGTTGTTAATCGGCAACTAACTCAGATTGGCACACTTGTACGTAGACCGGTTGGCTACAAACGAAAGGCTAAGCTGTGTACAACAGTGCAAAAAAGGCTCGTAAGATGGGTGAATCATCTCGCTAACTAGCAATGTACCAAAGCGAGGCAAACGGAGACCCTAATCATGGGTGATTAATGCGGCGAATCACATCAACTCAAGTCAAACCATCGAACAACCAAGCTCGTCCGCTCCACACATCGCCTTCTATCCGATTTCTACTCCAAACAAATTTTTAAAGTAAGCGGAACATGGTTTTAATAATGCATTCACCGCCTAAGTCCTACTATAGTGTGTTTTGTGTAAGGTAAACGTTTGTGTGTATTTGGCTTTGTAATAACGGATGGATCTTAAACTATTACTTATTTGTGTCATGCGGTTGCTAGCTAATAGGGTCGTGCATCCGTGTGGTATGAACATGTTCATTGAATATAAAAACGTAGTCTATAAACGCACTCAAACCATCATTCGTGCATCCAGACCTCCATCATAATCGCTTCCGCTCAGTATGGCCCGCCTGTAAGTGGTTATAGAAACCCTTTTCCCACTTCTTGACACACCTCTCTGCTCAACAACCGGTTCTTTTCCTCGCATCCCATGACCGCTTACTTTCATGTACATCCTCATAAAAGAGTATCTCTTTTCCTTCTCAAAGATTTCCACTCGAGTTCCACACCTTCCTCTTGCAACCATTTTTCGCTTTGTTGTGCACTACCCCTTTTTCTCTCGATCTCGAACCCCAGACGCTTTTCCTTATAGACACACGGGTTGTTAGCTTCCTTCTTTGAACGGTGTTGCACTAGCGCATCGCATGCCGCCCTCTTCTTGCCAAACCATGTTTTTAAATAAAATTGTGACAAAGGTTGTTGCTTGTGCGTAACGTAGAGGTCCATTGATCCGTCTCATCCGCAATGTCATACATTCGCCGAACGTCATTGTCTGTGCAACAAAGTTAAACCATCTTCGAGTGACTTGTTTGGTGCACCATAAAATAAAGCCCATTTTCCTCCAATATCAAGAAAACATGATCAAGCACCCTTGTAATGCACCCGCCGAGCTAAAACACCGACATCATCGAAGGCGACCACCTACATAGCGGAGTGGTCAAATTGAAACTTCCCGCTGTGGTGAACTTTAAATATGACTTCTTTGGTTTCCGCCATGTCCTATAAAACATAAATACTAATAACAATTAGAAGCAACAACTAGACTTAAAGGGTATACCGACCATACCTATAAAACATAAACCCTAATAACAAATTCAATAACTTTGAATTAAATAATAATTTAATAATAGAATATAAAATATAAAGTCGCACATTTATTATTTATATTCATATATAAATATATCAACAAATATGAACGAATAAGGTAACAAAGTACATACGGATAGTACAACAAACCCGACTTTTTCCTAAAATAAGATGAAAAGGACACCGATTATTTTTGTAATCTTCAATGAAAGTGACCTAGGTATAAAGCAGAATGTTGGGATGTTGATGGTCGGGACCATAAGGATAAGTGATGTGGGGTAAAAAGTTTAAGTGTTTGTCATGCTAGGTCCTCTACTTTTACAACAAATATAAGTTGTATATATGTCTTATAAAGTTTTGTTTGGGCAAAAACTGATATAGTTATAAAAGCCTAAAAGGTACTTTTTGCAACTTTTATAAACTCCCCACCACCTAATTTGTCGGTCAACATTTTCCTACATTTCCACAAACTTGTTAATTAAAAACTTGTTTATCATGAGTTCCAGAACTTCAGCTACAACCCGACTAATTGGTGGCAAAGTTGAATACTTTTGCAGATGCGCTTCGCTCACCACCAAGACGCCAACAACAAGGGCAAACCCCGGGAAGCGCTTCAGAAATGCTCTATTTGTGATGTATATCGCTTTTGGATGATGATCCGCCTAGTGAATACTATAAAGATCCGTGTATGGGTTCTTTGAAAAGGAGAAAAGATCAAGAAGTCGGTGGATATTGAACACTTGGTTGATACTTTGCTTTAGACAAGTCAATCTTGGACAAAGAGTTGACCGATGCAAAGTCAAAGTTGAAGTCGTATGATAGGTTGTTTTTCATTATGTTAGGATCTTTGTCGGTTACTTGTGTTGGACTTGGTATGTTAATAGGCAAGTAATGTAATGGAATAGATATAAACATTTAATTATATATGTAATTTACTTTGGAGAAGTTGCAAGTTTTATGTTCAAGTTAAATTGTAAAGCCCACCGAACAAAGAAAATATATACGGTACAAATTACCTTTACATAATGTAAGCAACAACATAGATCACATAAAATGGATACCCCTAGAGTAATGTATTCATGTTTAGATCTTTGAATACATAATCAAGACTATACAAAGGTTGCATTTCATAAAGTAGAAACAATCTTAAACTAGTTTCCGAATTTTGTGATTTGTTATAGTTTTTTCGTAAGTATACAAAGGGTTTAATTGAATATGATAACGATCGTTGCGAATAGCACAAATTCATGATAATGTTGTAACTCCCGCCTCGCTGGTTGTCATTGTTTATAAAGGTAGTCATGGTGATGCAATATAATGCAAAACATATGACACGATATTAGGCCGTGAGAATGAATACTTAAACTGCTATTGCACGTTAGTATCGCTAGTGTCAAGACCAAGTAACATAAACATGTTGTTAGTAAATAGTGGGTAAATGCACACAATTGATAAACAATATGAAAAAATGTATAATCAAGTCAGAAACTGCCAAATACATTTTTGGGTGCCTTTCTTTAAAGTCAAAGTGGTAAACACAAACAAGTCTCGATAGAGCACTATACCAGGAAGAGATAGTTACCATGCACGTGGCCAATGCATAGACGTTGCCTTACAAAAAAGCCTAGACTAGACTATCTTTTTTGACTTTAAAGTAATGTTAACACAAGTGCCTGTAAACGTTAACAACACCATTAGCATGCTGCATAACAATACCTACACTCCAACCTTCCGTTCCTTAAATACCAAGTTGGTTTTAATCCCGAACATCCTCGACGCCGATCTCTTGTTAGAGCCTTGAAATGCCTCAACATCTTGATCTTCCGTAAACCCGTTCTTGGTGTTTCAAAGCATAGCCTCCTTGCATACGGTTTCCTCGAAACCTTATGTCCATACCTGGGCTTGACACAACTCCCTACTTGACGTGGAACGGAAGAAGATCCCGCATCCAACAAAACCCGATTTGGAAGAGAATTTGTCGGTACATTCTTTAAAGTGGCATCATCGTATTCGATAACCCGTTGCACCCGCTTATATGGTGGGAAGTAGACCACCCAACATCCATTGCTACACAACCCACAAATCCCCATAGTACCATTCATCGTCATCGAACTCAATGGCATCATCAACACTTTCGCTATGCAAAAATCCATGAAAAGATTCTTTCCTTGGAATTCAATTCCTTTACGCCTAGGTTGGGAAGGAGGGTTCTTAGGGAGGTGAACGCCTTCTTCCTCCTCCCATGCAAGAATATCGAGTAAGACTTAGATGTAGCAAGTTGCACAAGTTTATCATGTATCGCAAGCTTTGCATGCTTCCTTATCAAGAAGATTAAAAGTTAGGTTAGGATAATAGAAACATGCTAAGTTAGCGTGTTTATGTGCAACGCATGTCGATTAATCCATATTCCTCGCCAAGTTCATACATCCTTTTAACATCATTATCACATTCAACAATTGTCAAACCAGTTGAAAGAACAAATCTTGGCCTGCAAAAATACAAAGCCCGTATCTCACACTCAAGCTTGTAGGCCAACAAGTCAAGCATTTGATTAAAGTTCATCCTTGTGGAGTTACTAAACCTTAGCGAAAGGTTTCGGCCAAACTCATAACTTAAATTGGGCAACCGAATGAAGGTACCATCGTAGTGAATCTCAAATACAGATACGCAGCCACATACTCAAGGCCCCGTAATAAAGGTATATAAATGTACACAAATAAGAATAGCAAGTATGGTAAAAATATAGTCAAGGCAAGTGAGAACCACGAGGTAACATATAAACATTTTAGGAAGGGTGATGGTATTCATACCTTAGTTTGAGATCAAATAAGGCAACCAAGGCTTAGAAGCATTTTTGATGAAAGAGATTGTTTAGAGATAGGCATCCCGACTAGTGTACAAATGTGATCTTGATGAACATTTGCTATATATTAGCAAAGGTAGTATTATTTTACTATTAACAATGTACTTATATATTATATGAGACTTATGATCCATTGATTTTGATACGTAAATAGTAATGGGGTAAATGTTATTTTATTTTGTTAAACGCTTTTATGTCTAGTGTGTTTGTGTAATAATGTTGGTGTTAATGTGTGAATGAATATGCCAATGGATGAGGCATGATATATGTTTGATTGTAAATGTATTTGATAGAATATCGTATATTGAAAACCGATAGTGCATGATAAAACAACGAAAGTGTCATGGAGATAAGTTAAAACTATGACACAAAGGATAAAATCTAACTCTATAAAAACCGAATCATCTTCTCGCGATAAGCTAGCGCGACGCCGCAGGATCATCAACTTGCAACCATTGACATTGTGCCAATCGACATAAAATATACAAACCCACACACCACAATCACCAAAATACACCCTTCCCTACATGTAATCTTATAGTCGCTCGAACGTATTCCGCCTTATCAAAAACGTTTGCTTACTCTAGAACAATCGGTAGTTTGGCCTGTATAATAACCGAGATTGTTAAAATACATACTGTGGGTGATCTTGTTGAGGGTTGTCAAAATGTTAATATTGTATACTAAAATAACTAAGTTATACATAAATTACAGCTTGTTTGTTCATTAAAATAATACGTATAGTGTTGTTAATCAAGATTTGTCCAAAAGTATTATATGTTTGTTATGTGATACGATAAATTCGACCATTTGACAATTGCTTCGAATTTAATTTATATAATACATTTCATTTCATTATATTAAGCGATAAAAAGAGAGTAACGATGCAAAGAACATTGATGATGAGTCCAAAACAAAAAGATGATAATGATGTAACTTGAGAGAGAGCACATAACAAGCTAGGAGTATAGGTTTAATATTTTTATGATCATGTCCGTAAAGGAGCATTTCTTGAGAACTTGCAACAAGGCCTCTCGCTGATGAGCCTCATCGCCCTGCTTTTCTCTAGCTCCTCATCCCGGATTTCACACAGATTTACACAAGCACCGCAACAAGGGACCCAAGCACACACTCCAACTTCTTGATCTGCTCACCCCGCACACTGCATCGACCAGTTAGCTCCATCACCATTGCATGCATGTCACTTATGAACTTTAAGTCACGTCCATTGTCACGCACAAACACAGTGTTAGCCATGTTGTAAATATAGTTATCCATTTTTGTTGTAGTAAATGCTTTTGTGGGTAGTGTGTGTCACTTCACAAAAGTAGTTTGAAAATAAATTAGATTGTGTCCGTTTATATAACCAAAAATGGGGTGTGTGGGGTGTGACATGGATTTTATTATCAATGAAAGTCAATATAAGTAAACGTGGATAGTCAACTGGTCAATAGTTGCGTCTTGTCAAGTAAAATTCACATTAGGCCAAATGCAATTAATGAAGCTTCTAGTACTCATACGCTCCGCCCAAAGATAATAATTTTGGGCAACTAAACCATTTGGCCTTTAGGGTTTTTTTTAAAAAAAAAATTTTGAAATACATTTCACCCTTTTTCCCCCCAAAAAATTTAAAAAAATTCAAAATTTTTTGGAAAAAATTTTTTCCCCGGGAAAAAACAAAAAAAGTTGTTAAAATCCGGAAAACAAGGGTTTGTTTTAACCAAAAACAAATCCTTTTAAAAAATCTTAAATTTTTTAAAAAAAAACCCAATCGGCCTTTTTAAATCCCAGTTTTGTTCCCCTAACCCCTTTTAAAAATTGAAAAAAAACCCCAAAAAGGAAAATTTGGGTTTTAAACCCCCAAGGAAACCCCTCCATTTACACTCCCATTTAAAATTAAACCCCCATTTTAAAAATAAAGAAAATTTAGTTTAAAAAACCCCCAAAATTTCAAATCCCTGGAGTACACCCATCCCCTTTTTTTCAAAGAAAATAAAGCAAACAAAATTTTTATTTATCCCCTTTAAAAAACCCAATTTCAAGGAACATTTAAGCCCATTTAATTCGTGAATTGACAACCTCTCGCCGGAACTATTAAAAGGTTCAAGCACAGTCGAATGTTTTGGAGAGAATGAGGAGACTAGGGATTGTCGACATATAAGAGTCAAAAGGATGGGAAAGAAGGTGTAACATATTGGATTTCACAAACACACTAAATCATAAACACAAGAGGCGATAAGATGAGTTTTAGAGAGAAAAGTTAGAGGTTGGGAACTTTAGTGAGAGAAAATGAACATATTATTATGAGCTCCAACTCTACCTTGGAAGGTAGAGAGTATTTATAGTACTTACATAAATCGCCACCTACGGGTCGTGGATCGTGCATACAGCTGGTAAAGACCCGTCCGTCCTCCACGGTGTTACTTAAACTAAATACTACTTAACATTAATCAATCTACGACTACGAGCTTTCTAACGATTACATATACTTGAGGTGACCGACTCTTTAATAACCGGATTTACTAAATCCTAACAATCTCCCCCTAAGGGAGGTCACCTCAAACACACATTAAAATTACATTGAATACAAACAGATATTACATTAAAAAATTGTTCTTGCATTCTTGATGTAGTTCTTTGCTCAGGAGCTCGTAGTCATTGATTCATCATTATTGCATGTTTGGATAATCAATGTGGAGGTCTTTAACTGATCCACGTGATAATGAGTTTTGAGCCGCCTTTGAGATCATCAAGAATCATAAATCGACTCATCCATTGTGGTGTTGGTATTATGTGATGTTGTGACTTTTGGACCGACATGCTCACATTTTGGATCATGATTTCTTCTCATCGAGTAGCGGAAGCTTTCGTTGATTCATGATATAGGCGCAGCAGAAGCGTAAGCATGGAGTGAAAATATCGAGTCATTGATGCACTAATCATGATTTCTTTAGAAATGAATGTGATGTGTGAGCATGCGGCTATGGATTGACCGCTTCATTCGATCACCGCACACGCCGGGCGCGCACTCGCATACAACAGCTAGCAATAAAGCGCACGAAAGTGTCTTTGATCACTTTCGTTGAATTGAGGTACACGCCCACGGTTCCCGCTGATCAAGACAAGTACCGCTCGTGATCGTATAATTCAAGAATTTCCTTGACAGGGTTTCGCAATGTTCTAGTCGTTCTCAAACCGAACGCCTCAAAGAAGACAACACGGAGTGAGTGAACCAAATAATTGAGATTCACCGATTGATAAAAAGAGATTTGAAAACAATCGTATCGCTCAATAGAAATTGTTTTTGCAATACAACGAAGGTTTTAATGAAAATCAATTATCAATCATAAACACCTTTATTTTGAAATATTTGTACACAATGATGTGCTAAAGAAAAGAGTTTTAAGCACAACGACCGGT
This sequence comes from Chrysanthemum lavandulifolium, assembly GCA_022545495.1. NCBI lineage: Eukaryota > Viridiplantae > Streptophyta > Magnoliopsida > Asterales > Asteraceae > Chrysanthemum > Chrysanthemum lavandulifolium. The sequence continues at coordinate 139,901,036 of CM040244.1, read as the reverse complement.
TTTTCAAAGGTATCCGCAATCCATAACTCGAACCGTGATTGATTCAAAAGATTGAATCGCCCATTGTTTCTGCTCATTTGTCACATGGTTGATCTATTGAATAGATCTCACATGCCACCCACCGTGAGCTTGTTTGATGTTGGCTCCGTAAGGCTTTCCATCTTCATTGTGAATATGTTTGCATATCACTCGATGTTCCGCAATACCACAAGGATAATGCGAGGACTCAAGATATAATCTCTTTCCACATTGTGTGAAACAGAGTCTTCATTGAAAGTGTCCTAATGAGATTTATAGATGATCTCGTGGCTCTAGACTCAATTGTGCATATTTGGATCCTATTTCGAGACTAGGAGAGGGTCTCCTTCTTCAATATCAACAAACTCTAAGAGAAAGTCGATAGATAATGTCGGTTCCCGTGAGAATGAAACAAGTCCTTTTAAGAGGAACTTGAGTAGCTTGGGAAGTTAGTGCAAAAGCGCCACCGGGTCCATGACGCCTTGTCTTCAATACCGATGTTACCTTGGTAACCACCAAGAGTATATGAATTGAACCCGGTTTCGCCTCTAAGGTTGAATAAATGGAGGGCTATTTCTTTTCACCCTTTTTCTCATTCAATTCTTTTTCATTCTTCAACCCTTCAAGCTTACCGAGACTTCATAACTAGAACCTTGTTGGGTTTATTCCAAGACTAGCTCGCCTTAGTCCGCACTCTTCCCATATCTCATTTTTCTCCTTTTATCATCATACCTAAGGACTTCTACACTAACTAGTGGATTGTCCTCGGTAGATCCCTCCGTTCGGCGGATCATGGGAACGAATACCTAACCTAACCATCCTTATATCACCATACATAAAGTAAATTTGGTCGGTCTATTTGGTATTGTTCATCCGCCATTGGAACCAATTGAAAACCATTTGAAGATCAATCCGATACTTGTGATATATTGTCAAAGCATTTTGTACCGAATTGTTTTTGATATTTTTAGAACAAGAGCTCCCCTCAACATGTGCATCATGGATTAGAAATCGCTTTAGCACACGGAGGCAAGAGGAAGAATTAACTTTTTGAATATCATTTTCTAAAAGATATCAACATCACTTCCCGATTAAATCAAGTATATAAAGCATATTTGGGGAAGGATGAGGTTTTCACAATTTTGCTCCCCTTAATATGTGCCTCAAGGTTTCAAAGAGTTTTGCACATATTAGAAGGAACCCGCACTTAGAGACAAATCAATCACGCTTTCAATTCTTTATGATTTAAAAGTTGCTCCCCTCAACATGTGCATGGAAAATTTGAAATCGTTTGGCACATGTGGGAGGAATGCTTGCAAATCACTTGTGAAACCATTTATCGAATCATCAAGATAACCAATTTAAATCACAAATTCTCCCCGATCACAATTTTCTAATCATTTGAGATTTGTGATCTCAGAGATTTAAATTGATTTTGAAAGCTTTTGAGGAGAATTGTGACTTGATTATGAAAACATTTTAACCGATAAGGATCGGATTATGAGACTTTAAACTCCATTGATTAAACATGCATGATTTATCTTTTGAAAGCAATTGTATGACAAATAACCTTTTGATTTAATTGAAATCATTCTCCCCTCAATCAATGACATAAGTTGTTGATTGAGAGATAGATAGTTTTGACAAACGTTAAGTCCGATGATTTTCAAAAATAGAGACCGAGTTATTTTTCAAAGCAATTAGTTTTCATTAGATGGTAAGTAATTGTTTATAGAATCGAGCATGAGTTTTGAAAACAAGATAAAGCATGGCTCGTTTTTCTTTGAAAACGGGTTATTGCCTCGAAATGACAATAAACCATTTATTTCACTTTCTCCCAAAATTTTTTTTTTTTTTTTATTTTTTTTTAACATTCGAACAACATCTAAAGTCCCGTGTCATTCTTTGAATGACAAAGACAAAGACCGAGATATTTTCGAATCGAGGAAAACATGACAAAAGACAATATTTTTGAAATTTTCAAGATTTTTCAATTTTTATGGATTTTTAAAAGTTTTATATTTTTTATTTGCTTTTGAAAGTTTTATATTTTTGTATTTTGTTTTTCGAATAAATATTTACAAGAGATGGATGAAGAAAGACCTTTACTCCTCGCTTTCCTCTTGAAGACGCTTTGAGTGTTTCCGTTGTAGACTTTTAAGACCAAGTCGTGGAAGAATAAACTCAAAACGTTCTCTAGGAAGAGCTTTGGTGAAGATGTCTCGCTAACCGGTATTCATCCTCACAAAGTATAGTTCCACCACACCATTTTCTACTTGCTCCCGATGAAATGATGTCGAATGTCGATGTGCTTTGCTCTTGAGTGTTGTACGTTGTTGCATGAGAGAGCAATAGCACTTTTATTATCACAAGACAGTAGGGATTTTGTTGAATTCAAAGCCATAGTCGATAATTGGGATCTCATCCATAGGATTTGAGCACAACAGATGACATGGCTATGTATTCACCTCCAGAGAGAAATAGAAGTACTCATTTGCTTCTTTGAAGACCACCACAAGCTTATCACCCAAAACCGAGCACCTCCGCACGCATTTCGACGAGTATCTTGACATCCCGCATGATCAAGATCTCGATAGGTCGTTAGTGACATACCGGTGTCCTTCGGTACCAAAGTCCCATATTGATGGTTCCTTGAGATACCGAAGACCCGCTTAACCGCTTCAAGGTGCTTTTTGGTAGGCTTAGCTCGATATCTAGCACACATGCAAACAAATGAACAAGATGTCCGGTCTACTAGTCGTGAGGTACATCGTGATCCAATCATACTACGATATTTCGTTTGGTCTACCATGATCCCCGAGTGGTCCTCATCTAGTTTAGTACGCTCTATCATGGGAGTGTCAACAGGTCACTAGAATCAAATCCAAATTTCTTTAAGATCTCATTTGCATATTTAGATTGATTTATGAAAATGCCTCCGGACTTTGTGAAATTTGTAATCCCAAGAAAATGACATTTGTCCCATCATTGACATTTGAAATTTAGAACCCATTTCATTAGAAAACGGTCACATTCATTGGGGTCACGAGGCAAAGATAATATCATCTACATATATTTGAACGTGAATTAAATGTTTGCCCGACTTTCGGTGAACAATGTTGGATCAATCGCCCTTTGTCAATCCAAGAGATAGAAGAAACTTTGATAGCGTATCATACCAAGCCCTTGAGCTTGCTTCAAACCGTAAAGAGCCTTCTTCAAACGATAGACGTGAGTAGGATGCTCGATTCACAAAGCCTTCAGTTGGTCGACGATACGACTTCTTTAAGATCTCCGTTAAGAAAAGCCGCCTTTACATCCATCCGATATACAACCATGTTCTTACTTGCAAGATTAGCCAAGAAGATTCGATTGCCTCGATACGAGCAACTGGAGCAAATGATTCTTCAAAGTCAATACCTCCTCTCGACGGTATCCTTTTGCAACCAATCGAGCCTTGTTCTTTAAAACATCACCATGCTCATCAAGTTTTACTTTGAAGATCCACTTTAGAGCAATGATCATTGCACAACTGGAGCAGTACTAATTCCCATACATCTAGTCGATCAAACTCATGAATTTCTTCTTGCATGGCATTGAACCAAATTGCCTTCATTCATGGCGCTTTCACGCCTTTTGGTTCGATCTTAGAGAGTACGGAATTGAAGAAGCACCATAAGGCATCGGTTGCAAGTTGTTTCCGTGTGGATACCGGACGAGAGAGGTTTCCAATGATGTTGTCCAATGGATGATCATGTGTCCATTTCCTAAGATGTTCATGTGGTTGTTGTTGAGGAACCAAGTAGCAGAGTCTATATCTCCGATGACGATGGTTCGATGATGATTCAGAGCAAATATGTTTTCAAAGGGTTCATCTTCCGAGGAGCAAAGGGTTTTCATCATCATCGTAATAAAGAACACCATTTCCATTGTGTACACTCGATGATTGATGATTTGTTGATGAGACAGAGTGATCAAAGCAGCAGCGCTTCTTGACTTAATGATATTGAGACCAAGGGTTTACTTCATTCACAGGAATAGAGCAGCCTCTGTTGATGGAATTGACATTTCATCAAGATTCGGTTCATAGTGTTCATCAAACATTGGATCAAACAATTTCTTCAAATCATCTTCTCAAGGAGGTACATATGGAGTTGCCGGAGAGGAATTAGGTACAAGAGATGAACCAATGGGGTACTTGATAAAGGTTGAAGTGCGGGTCCGTAATCGGATTGTCCAGAGCCATTTGACCGGTCACCATCGAACGTAACGTGAATTGTTTCCATGATATTTCGGGTTCTCTTGTTGTAGATTCGTAACCCTTCTTGTTTGATGCATAACCAACAAAACTCCAATGTCCGCTTTAGCTCTTAATTTTCCTAAATCTTGACCGTCATTTGTTGGATAGCACAAAGCACCAAACACACGAAGGTAGGAAAGATCAGGTTTTCGTTTATGGACAAGTTCATATGGAGTTTTTCCATGAGAGGTGTGAATAAGGGAACGATTTTGGGTGTAACAAGCAGTGGCAATGGCTTCAGCCCATAGAAACATTGGAACCTTTGAATAAATTAGCATTGTTCTTGCGGCTTCCACAAGAGTTCGATTTCGTCTTTCAACTACACCGTTCTGTTGAGGAGTTCGTGGAACACTTCTTTGATGACTGATTCCAACACTTTCATAAAACTGAATTAAGTCTTTGTTAACAAACTCGTGCCATTGTCTGCTCGAACAATTCTAACAAGATTGTTGAGTCGAACTTGAAGTCGTTTGATAAGTTTGATGATGACATCCGAGTTTCATCCTTTGTCCTCAAAAACTTTACCCAAGTAAATCGAGAGTAGTCATCAACAACTACTAGAATGTATTTCTTCCCATTTATCGCTTGCACTCTCATTGGTCCGCATGCATCCATATGAAGGGTATGAAGAACTTCCATTATCGAGTTTGTGGGTTTTGGTTTGTGGGCATATTTCGTGCTTTTTCCCAACCGGCAAGTCGAACAAAGATGATCTTTTCATATTTCAACTGGGTAAGCCTCGACAAGATCCTTTCTCGAAAGGTTATTAATGGTACCAAGTTCAAGTGATTGAGACGACGATGCCATAACCATGACTTTGTTTTTGAAGCCTTTGACAAAGAAGCGATTGGAGAAGACTTCATCATGTCTTCGATAGAAATGGTGTATAGGTTAGAACCACGAGTACCTCTTAATAATTCTACACCATCAAGTTCTCTAACGAAACAAGTATGCTTTCTAAAAGCCACTTCTAGATCGGAATCACGTAATTGACCAACAGAGAACAAGTTATGACCAAGACCTTCCACATAATATACCCCGAAATTACACTTTACCAACCACATAATCTCCATAACCCATAATTGCACCGAAATGATCGTTCCCGAATCTAATCGTCCCGATGAATTTGCTCACAAAGTTCATGAGCCGCGACCGTCTCCAAATATATGCTTGGAACAAATGAGTCCGTGTACCACGTAACGATTTGAACGATCCGCAGCTGAACACGCATAAGAATGGATAATCGATAATTGGGATCCCCATGCAAGAATGGGTTCCATTTGGTTAGTAATGTGATTGGAACACCCACATCGTAAATAGAAACACCCATATCGTAAATAGAAGCAATGGAATCATTAGGAATAGATGCAAGGTCGGTGTCTCAGATTTGACCTATTCAAAGTATGTTCACTTTTAAAGGAATAGTTCTACCAAGAGGCATCCATTTTCTAGTGGGCATTGTCTTAGCGTAAAAGGTATCCATTGATAACCTATCTTTCTAAATGTTCTTCCCGGGTTTCCACTGCTTTCTAACTTTCTTTCGCCTTTGCCTTTTAGCCTTCTTAGCATGATTTTTAGCATTAACAATTTTAATCGGGCATTTGACAAAGATTAGACAAAACATTCACACCACATTCATGATTAGCAATGTAATTCAAGCGACATCATTACATGGTTTGCGATAGTATCGAATTCAATTAATTACAAGACGCCTATGGCTAATACTAGAATCAACACGATTCGCTTTATTCAACTCAAACTTAAAGTTCCTAGGTTGGTCTTCTACTCTTCCAATGCACATTCTTAGCTTGCGAGGTCCTATCTTGCTTGGTATTGCATGGAGGCTTTGACCCGCTTGCTTTAATGTCACCGACACTCTCTGTAGAGGGAATTATGGGAACATTAGTTGGTTGATCTACTTTTGCATTCCCGAACTAGATGTGCAAGGATCTGAACTACTAGAAGGCACATTAGTGTTCACTTTCTTAAAGTTGGGCATGGAATGGTTTGTATGCTTGGCACTAGGCATAGAACAAGGCATCACAGCTTTACCTTTCGCACCTAAGGATTTAGGACATGTTGCTATTAAACATTCTAGCAGCTCTTGAGATCGTTTGGCCTGAATGCAAGCAAACCTAATTTCTCTATCAAGAGGCTTATTCAAGAAATCCTCTTCCACGATCTCACGGAGACATTCTAGACTATCCTTAAGGTGAGTGCAATAATTGTGAAACACATGTTCATTATTCCTAAGATGAGGAGGAATGTATTTAACAAATACAAGATATTTGCAATCGATGATGACTTTGATGCAACATTCTCATTAAAAACAAGTGGCGCTTCCTTTTCCCGACTCCTCGATTCTCAATTTCTTTTGTAAAGAGGTTATTTTTTCGTTGTTTTTGTCACGAGTGACTTTTATTGAATCATATAACTCTTTAAAGTGACGTTTAACCTTTTCATTTTCTTCTAGAAAGCTCTCGCTTTCCTTTTGTAAAGCATTTACTAAGTTCAAGATGAAAAGTTTGAGAATACCGAGAATCTAAAGGAGGAGGCATTTGGGTGCCACCACATTGTTCTTTTCACCCTTTAATTGAGAGATTTGGGCTTTCAACTTTCTCGATCGTGTTACAATGAGCTCGAATCTGCTCATCACGCTTGCTAATTTCAAAACTCGCATCAAATTCGTGAACATCCAAGGATGTCTTGATATTTGAGGTTTTAACATTTTCTTTCGTGTGTTGATATTTTAATTGCAAAGCAAGATGCTCAACTTCCAATTTAGAAAATTGTTTTACCAGTTATCATGATCATCCTGCTCAACTTTATCATGCGCTTTAGAGTTAGTTTTTCAAGCTCAATGACACGATCATGGGAGACTTTCGAGCAATGATAATTCATGAAATTGAGAAGCATTAATGGAACAATTTGTAGCAAAGTAAAACACATCTTGAGCAATACATTCGTAAATAAGATTCTCATTCAAGGTATGCAAGTTCTTCCTCTCAATCTCATTATATTTTAATTCTCGCTCATAGTCACTAACCTCAACAATCATCGCATCAAATTCCTTTTCCATTTCTTTAATATCTAAGTCCATCCCTTTTAAGACTCTCAAATTGACCTTTTAATTGTTTAAAGAAAGGCATGATCTCGCTTAAATAGCATTCTTTAGTTTGCTCAAACCCCTTTCCCTTCGCTTATCCCAGCTGGTGTGATCCTTTTCTTACAAGTTTTCTCAAAATCAACAAATAATTGAAAGATAACATATTGACCGATTAAGGTCTTGCTTTTAGTGGCAATAGTTCTAGGAACTAAATGCATTGGTGTATTTGGAGGATACACAGCTGTCAAGGCATTTTCCTAAAGGGGGTTTGTTACAACAAGATTCTCTCGCTTTTGCTTATCTAAATCCTTTTCCGTAACACTTGTTCGGGTGTTAGCAACGTTTGAGGCTTAAACATGTTCAAGGAAATCCAATTTTCCTTTTGTAGTCATGGGGTCCGATAATTATGTTTTTCTCTTTACATGTAGGATTGTTGAGTTTCTTATCCATTTTCTCCCTAGTGACCTCATCTCGATTTCTTATCTTCCTCAAGGCACTCAACAAGAACTAGGTTTCGCGCTAGGTTTAAGGATTTCATTGCCATCATAGATAACATTTTGAGCAATTTTGCTATCTTACCATACTCGTGGTCGATTCCTTTATAATGGGGATACTATGCTTATCACGAGAACTCTATGCTTCGTGATCATGTGAGCAATCAATGGTATTCCTTGTACGCATAACTTATTTTCAAGCTTGTTTTTCAAGGTTTTAGATTAGAAAATCATTCAAAAGTTTTGATTCCTTAGCACCGAATTCTTGCTTAAGCATTTTAACATTTTCTTGAAGTTCTTGTTTTTGCTTAGCGCTTTAGAAAGCTTTTCTTGTAAGGAGTTTAACTCTTGTTTTAATACTTCTTCTAAACTTACTTTTTCTAATAGTTGTACGATTTGGTCATCCATTTCCGCTCACGGTGGTTAACTCAAACTTAGCACTGCTCATAAATAGCAACTTGTTCTTTATAGGCATTCGCCTCGTAAACAATGTAATCATCATGAGCACATGCAAGTATTCATCAAAAATATAGTCATCATTGATCGCAGAAGATGCATCACTTGGTACAGCCTCACTTTCACTTTGTTTCACATATTGATCATATGGGACCACATTGATATTACCCATATTTTCAATATCCGACTCAAAAGTTTCAAGAGATTGTACTTTGTCATGTATCTTTGCTCATCAACATCATCGTATAGTTTTAATACCTCCGAGATGATTGATTCTTTGGATAGACTAGCTTGTCGTGGTGAGGGACCTTTGAGAGACCATTGGAGAAATGCTAGCCATGAAAATTGTTTGTGCAAGAGGTTCATCATCGACGCCGAGTCGTATGCATCACAACCGCAACTTGAAAGGCATTCGATGATTATGACCTATCTCCGAATTGGTCGCTCATCCACATCTCGCATCATATGTCTTGGCATTGCCCTCAAGAAGAAACAATAGCTCCTCTTCATCCAACACAACTCCATTATCCCGAGCTTGCACAAGTAACATCTTGTCTTTGAAGTACTCGCATTTTGAGGCGCTTTGGAGAAGTGCGCCCTTGCTATGTGTCCATCACCACCACAGCTTGTAGCACTTAATTGGCTTTGCTTGTCCTTGATTTCCATTCCTTCCCTATACCGATTTCCCACATATCCTCTACCAACTCCACCTCTTCCTTGTTCATATTGCTTTCTTGAACTGGGCCGCACCATAACCTTCCCATCTCTCGACCAAAGCATGATTGTGTTGATGTGTGGATTGGATGTTAGTGTGAGGTTGTTGTTAGTGTGTGGAGAGAGTTCATGTTTTGACTAATCATGAGAGCCGCTTGATTAATGAAGTGTTCCACGACGTGCATCAAAGATCGCCTTGTTTGAACATTGGATCGGGAATGAGTTTGTGATTACCATTACCCATGGGTATAACTTGAGAAGCTTTGGTGGTAATTCCAACATTTGTATAAAAGGCATTGAATCATTTGATGAGCTTGTCTCTCCCTCGGTTGGTTTTGAACCGATCAAGAATCCTTTTTCAAACATAGCATGTCTCTCATTCTCAAGAAGGAATGCATAGAGTTGCTCATAGTTTGTATTCTTCAATCCTTTGGTTAGCTTCACAGAGGTGACAAACTTGTGCCATTCAGATTCATGTTGTTCACAAATTTTGAGTTCAAATGAATGTTTGGCATGGTCATTTTGATGTTCCTCATGTCATTCACAAGCTTATGGAATCTCACGTAGTACTCATAGACACTCTCATCCGTTTCATCTTGAAGTGTTCAAATTCATCATACAACTTGTGATTCTCTGTCTTCTATAGTTAATTCGTAACCCGAGAGAAGCATCTTGACATTATCCCAAACCGCCTTGGCTTCAGTGTTGTGATTGATCGCCTTGTAGATGTCTTTTGAAGACCCTAGTAGTATGATGTTTGAGGCCCCGATATCAAGATCGAACCTCTTTTTCTCCTTATCATTGAGCTCATCATACGCCTTTGGTCTATCTATTCCATAGATCATTGTTCCATCTCGCAATGTATCAATTAAGTCTCTTGTAGTCTCAATCGATAAGGTCCTTCATCAATAGACTTGAGAATGTTGACTCCGCTTTCCTTTCCAAGACAAGACAACTGATTCATTGCGCCCAAGAGTCGTAGTCGGCCTGGCAAGCATAGGTGGACGAGTATCCGAACCACCGCTTGAACATCCTCAAGAATAAAGGAGATGATTGTAGGTACGCTGGTAGACATGTTAACAGATTACACGGATTTTAAAACTCTATGATTAAACCGGAAATAGATTCTTTCACGGATTTTACTAAATCAAGAGAAAACCGTATAACAACCAAAAGTTCAACCAAGTCGCTAAGAAACCTTGAACCAAGTCGCTAAGCACCAAGTTGCTAAGAATTATGACAACAAGTCGCTAAGCACCAAGTCGCTACAAATTTTGACAACGCAAGTCGCTAAGTACCAAGTCGCTAAGTCGTCAAGTCGCTAAATAGCAACTCGCTAAGGTTCAAGTCGCTAACACCAAGTCGCTAAGAAAACTTAAGTACAAGTCGCTAACAAAATCGAAAGCAAATCGCTACCTTCACCAAGTCGCTACCCGTAGTGGAGAATCCACTAAGTGTACTGTTTGTCGGCTTGTCTCAATAGACAAGTCGCTAGGACCAAGTCGCTACCAAAACCACTATAACTCGCTACCTTTTATCAAGCAAGTCGCTACGATGAATATCACAACGAGAACCAAGTCGCTACCAAGAAAAACTTCAAAACACACTTTTCAATCCAAAACAAGCTCAACCACGTGATTCAAGCTTACCAAATCAAAACCCAAGCACATACAATGATCCTAAACACAAAAGTACACCCAAAATTCAAACTTTAACACTAGAGATGATCCAAATGATGCAAAACTACTAAACTTTTTCAAACTCAAAACCACCTAAAACCACTAGAAATCCAAGGATATGTAAGAGATGATCTAACCATGGCTCTTGATACCATTTGTAACATATTGGATTTCACAAACACACTAAATCATAAACACAAGAGGCGATAAGATGAGTTTTAGAGAGAAAGTTAGAGGTTGGGAACTTTAGTGAGAGAAAATGAACATATTATTATGAGCTCCAACTCTACCTTGGAAGGTAGAGAGTATTTATAGTACTTACATAAATCGCCACCTACGGGTCGTGGATCGTGCATACAGTGGGTAAAGACCCGTCCGTCCTCCACGGTGTTACTTAAACTAAATACTACTTAACATTAATCAATCTACGACTACGAGCTTTCTAATGATTACATATACTTGAGGTGACCGACTCTTTAATAACCGGATTTACTAAATCCTAACAGAATTGTAGAAAAGTTTTGAAGTTTAAAAGTAGACATGAGCAGGAGGCTTATGATGAAGAAGCAGCTCTAAGAGTACATCTGGAACTAAATGCTGATGTAATTGCTAGGGAAAAGAAAAAGCAAGAAGATGAGAAAGCTTCTCAGAAACTGATTGAAACATTCAAAAATGAACAACAAGTGTTCCAAGCTTCTGAGAGTGTGAGACAGATGAGACAAGAAAGAGAATTTAGAGATTACCAAGCAACGAAGAATAAAACTCCAACCAAGAAAGAAATGAGGAATTATATGATGAAATATATCAAGCATACGGGGATACATGTTTCGAAAATTTGAGGAAATGCGCCTATGAGAGGTTGAGGAGATTTTAATTGGTGCGAAGGTGCAATGATAATTTTTGATATGAATTCGAGAGAGAATATGAGTTGTGGGGAACAACAAACAAAAAGAAAATGACCTAATCAGAGGAGTCGAGTTCCAAGAAATGTAAGATGGATGATGATATGGAGAAGGAAGACAGAGTGAAACAAGATCTTATGGTGTGTGATCAACTCAAGAGCCTATTAATCCTACACCATTAAGATCTGTACATCCAATTCTAGATTGGCAAATTGTTACAGCAAATGACAGAGAAGTCATTGAAATCACAAGAGCAGATGGATGTAAACAAAAACACTTAAATTTTGGGTGTATGTTGTGGTCTAGTTCGATGAAAGATCTAGAACAGCTGTGGAAGGTCATGGATTTCAGATATGGAAAGCTTGGTCCAACTGGGTCATTAGCAAAGTCTATGTGGACAGCTGTGAAGAATATGTTTCAACCCAATCCTGAAGACAAATTTTGGGAAGAATGTAAAGTGGTACGATGGATGCTTTATCAAACTTGTAGATTGCATGCTATTCAGACGACAAAGGAGAATATATTCATGTTCATAGATAAAGATTATCCACTGACAAAGAATGTTGCAAGAAAGATGTTGGAAGCTAAGCTAGATCCACAGGGTACCAAGCCTACAAATCCAATGATTGACCAATTGTTTTTGAAGATTGCGAAGATTGCTAATCTCCAAGGTCCTGTGGCAAAAACAAAAAATAGTTCAAAGGTAAGTGGGTGTTTGATACATCCTCTAGTTGAAGAAAGTGTAATGTAAATAGAAACTGGATGTTTTTTGAACAAAGATATCAGGTTTACGGGAGGATTGTTGGGTTTTTGGTTATGGTTATGAGGATAGAGTGATTGCTCAAGACATACCACTGCTAGTATAAGATTGGAACTACTGCTACTATGTTTGAACAACTGCTACTATTATGTAGGTCGGTTTGAGTTGTAATATTCTAGAACTAGTGATGGTTGTTAGGATCATCTAGAATACTGTTGGAGTTTGACAAATACTAGAGTTATTGATAACTGATGCTTATGTTTTAGTAGATTGTATTGATAAAAGATAAAAGAAAAAACAAAAACAACCAGAAACATATAAGGATGCAACATTGGTCGATAATGTGTTGAAAACACCGCTTTAAATATGATCGTGTGCAATATTTAAAATAATGCGATCATAACAAAACAATACATAGTGAGATAATACACCATTTTTAAAGGGATATGTAATTAAAGTCATAAACCGAAAGTGGAAGTTGATATCGCCAATATGAAGACCAAGTAGTAAATGCTCTGTATGCATGTACAAGTGATGATTTTAAGTAAATGCAGATCTTGGATAAGCATAAATGCTTGTATGCCGGTCACAAAAGTTTTATTGTAATTGTGTTAGGATGTATAGGATGGTGCAAAACTAAGTCAGTAGCATAATCAGTAGTTATAAGTTCAAAGTTAAGGATAAGGTCAACAACCTAGCATTTATTAGGATGTTAATGCTTTTAAATGCGGTTAGTAGAGGCTTTCTTTTATATTGAGATTTATAGTCACACCAAATATAAATGTATCGCACGTTAACACCGGTTTTACACACATATCAACAAAACCCTAATAAAATGACTAAAAAAGGTAGTGGGTTTTTGTTTCAGAATCTTATTTTTCTAATGCTAAGCTTTGTTTCACGATCTTTAAAGACTTTGTTTATTTTGCGATATCATAACAATCTCTTCCGATTCAAGCATAACAAAGGTCCTCAAGCGGTCAGATACAATGCGACCATGTAATCCATGGGCTTTATACTTCCCAAATAAACCTCCGAAAGTGATTCAAGCTCTATATCCAGATATTTGTCTACCTACACCTCAAGTGACTATTCGACAGACCCGATGTGGTAGCTTACCGCGACAGTCTGCTGAAAAGGGCAACGCTTATGAGTTTTGAGGAAAAAACCTTCGCTAGTGATGCCGAAAGTCTGAACCTCCCGGTAAAAGGATTCGGGTAATAGGACTTGCAAATAAACAAACATGGGTGATATTAAAGAGAAGAAATTTGGCATAAATAATCCCTCCACAGTCAGCAGGAGCGGCTCACAAAGGCAAATGCAAAGGAAAAGAAAATGGCTTACAAGTAACATCCGTTACCTTATCTCTCGGTTTGTTGATGTACTAAAACAAGCGGAATGGTTGTTATCTGCTTAATCTATAATATGCACTGAAATCACTGTGACTATTTGTGTAGATCTTTTAGTATTTATGCATATGCCTTGAGTTAAATAGGTGGAAATGGAAAATTTACTTTTCTATGTATGTTTACTTTTTACCTATAAACAAGTAATAAATAACCACAAAGTTTAACAGCTTACCTTTGAAAAAGGTTCGTGTTCGATGTTTAACCCACCAAACATGACATTTTTAACATGACATTTTTTATAACAATAAACAAAATTAAGGCAAAGAAACATAAACTTACGATCCAAGCACAAAGACTCGTCATTAGTTAAAAATGCACGACGATCAAAATGTAAAGCATGCCCTTGATTGTAAAAAATGAAGGGCCTATCTTAATGAGCATCGTCACCTGTATCAATGATCTGTGTTTCAGGTTCAACAAACAAGAGATCAATCACTCTTCGAAAACAGGTATTCGTAAACAAGATGTTGCGTTTGGGGCCTAACTTTTGCTCTATCAACGGAAAGTGGCTCAGTATACTCGTAGTGATTAACTTAGATTCATAGTACTAAAAACGGTCAACAAAAACGAAAAATTAATTCAGACCATATAAGGAATATATACCAACGTATTATAGACTACATAATTACGAATCAGACAAACATAAAAAAAGAGCAATGGATTGTAGAATGGAATTAAAACGTGTGTAACATAGGCAATAATCGAATAATAACAACGATTCATTATAACATGGATCGAATAACCACAATGATTCATTATAACATGGAACTAATAACAATAATCGAATTAAACGCACCATACTTTGCCACATTATTGGAACAAAAGATTGAGCAATTGAAGGTAGTTTTCTTGTTGTACAAAAATGTAACGAACGGAAATAATCGGTTGCTATGAACAAGATAATGTTAGGAGCAAGAGAGGTGCCGACGCAGCAGACTATTTGATTTGTGAAAAATTAACTAGGAATGCTTTTATGCGAGAAGCATAAAACATCGAGAGTGAAGAAGACGAATAATGAAGACGAGTGAGTATTGGATTTTGAATATAAATTCACCGTACTTTCACTATTCAAATGTGTACTTTTTATGTAACGAAATGACGATAAAACCCTTTTAAAAATATACGGTTGCCAAATGAACGTTAGTTGCCCAAAAACAATACCTTACACATACGGGCACTTGTCGTGAATGTGGTTGAGTTCTTGCCTAACGACGTGAACGTTGCCCTCGGTCTATTTTCAAATTTTAAAATAAAAGTGGTCCATAAAGTGATATGCATCAGGGCGCGCGGTCTATTTGTGTCATTTTCCCTTTATTTTTCATCAAAATTAATAAAAAAAACTATTTTTCACTTTTTGTTAAAACAAATATTTTTTACAAATGGTAAATCTTCAAGCTACGAAAAATACACAATTGCGACCAAAATTAAATTATCTTTCTATGATATGCACTTCTATATACTTTCGACGAACTTTTCTTTTCAAAATTTTCGATGAGAAAATCACATGCAATTCATTTCAAAATCACATGTGATTCATTTTAAAATCACATGTGATTTTCTCGAATCATGTGATTTTTAGGCGGAAATTTTGAAAAAAATTAATCGAAAGTATATGTGTGTATATCTGTAAAGATACTTTAATTCTCGTCAGAATTGTGATAATTTTTTCGTGATATTTAATTTTTTTTAATGAATGAACATGATTGATTCATTGAACCAACGACAATATGGGATCTATATCGATCTTTCCACATTCGTTATATCCATAGATAGGCAAATGTTATTTTAACTTTTATCTACAAGATGAAAAAAATAAAAAATAAATTGCTTGAAAAGTTATAAATGAGTAATGTTGTTTTACTAAAATGCCATTACTTATAAAAAGTAACATAATTTATTAACCATTTAAATATGTAAGTAAATTTTAATTCATAAACTTTTTTTATTCTCACTAACTTCACATAAGTATATACACAAAAAAATAAATCAATATGCTCACATAAGTTGATGATATTATACATCGCCGCCATAAACGAAGGGTAATGAAGACCAAAGAGCGTGTTGGCCTTGTCAAGAATTTTTGTGCCAAGTGTATCTTTTTTTTACTATTTGCATGTTAGAAAAATATATACTAGTTTTTGGCCCTCTCAGAATATAAGATGTATATCTTTAGCCCTTTCACAATAAAAGCTCTAGCTCCATTACTAATCATTGCTGCTATGCGCGAGTAATTATGTAGTTATAAAAAGAGAAAATTACGAAAATAAACCACGCCATGGTGCTCACTTTTAGACCTAAAATAATTTTAATTCCAAAATAGAATCGAAGCGATCGAAAGAACTCTGCATAATAAGACACTAGTCGAATTCATAAGTTTGACACTTAGGATGTACCGGACACTTGTCGCCTTTCATGTCGACACTTAGCATGTTGTATGCAGTCGCTCGATCGCTTGTTCTATTTTTGAGATAAAATTATTTTAGGTCAAAAAGTGATTAAGACTCTGCGACCTGGCCTATTTTGTAATTTTTCTTAAAAATATACTACTCCGTTTCATAATAAGTTGCTCACTTTGACTTTTTAAGTTTTTCTTATATAACTTTAGCTATAAATATTTTTATTTGTGTTATATAATAATTGATGAAAAATATATGAATAGATTGGGTTTTAATGTATTTTCATTGCTATAATTTTCATCAATCATTATATAACACAATAAAAATACTAATGCTTAAAGTTGAACAAGCAAGACTCAAAAAAATTAAAATGAACACTTATTATGAAATGAAGAGAGTATATGTACTCAATTTGGTTCATCGAAAGTAATGTTCTGAATCTCTGATTACCTAAAAATAAACCACTCTTACCAAAAAAAAGAATGAGACTAGTTAGGGTGCGTTTGGTATCCTATTATGGAAATGAGACTATGACTATGAAAGTGATTAAAGGTGTTTGTTTAAGATAAGGGTGCCAACCACTATGGTAATGAATGATAGATATAATCCATACTTCATATACATCAAGTGAGCTAAGTATGAATCTTTCATAAGGAAGAAACCCACTACTACTATCAAACTTATACTCATTGTCATTAATAGCAGCATACTAAACGCGCATACTTATAAAAAGAAACATATCAATAAAACACATACCTGATTTATATCGTCAATAACCAAATAGAATGGAAAAAATATTAATTGTACATTTTGTCAAAAGTTTCAGTTACACTCCCCAAAAGCAAAGATAATAATATCGATATTAAAAATCACTAGTGTCAAGTTTAAATTTTTTAATAACTCAACAAGCAGAAAATGTTGCATGTGTTACGTCCACGACGACGAGGTGATTTAGAGAGCTAGGTGTGGCAACAAGCTTAAACTTCGTCGTCGCGTCACCTCAGCGCTACATCAGCATCCCATTTTCCCACAACTAACCACAACAAACCCCCTCCTCACTCATAACAAACCTCAACCTCTTCATTTGGGCCCCACCATTACCACTTTATTTTTTTTATTCAATTTTCATTTCCAAATAAACTAAATAAATTCATTTCATTCAAATTAAAAATACAATACATAAAAAAAACACTTACTAATAAAACGACACGGTAAAAAAAAACGCCACGGGTAAAAAAAATACAACACACGGGTAAAAAAAAACAACACGGGTAAAAAAAATACAACACATGAGTAAAAATACTACTCGTCCATGATTTGATGATATTTATTGACTAGACGCGTTCGCCTCTGCGGATGATTTACGCTTTCACGGGTCGATTGGTACTCGGATCTATCATGAGAAAATCCATCTCGATCTTCTCTGCCACGTTTTTCCTTCTCCGCCTCGCCTCGTAACAAGCCCTTTGAGCATCGGCTTTTGAGCATATATTTGGATATATGTCCCGAAAACTACTCGCTTGACTTCCACCGGAGCTTGCGGCTGACGCTGAAGTCGACTGCTTCTTTCCTATCGCTTGCATACATCTCTTTCGTGCCGAGGTCGTTTGTCCGCCCGAATATATCCTCGAGACATGTAACGTCAATAGATCTTCGCATCCCACTTGGGATAATTTTTCAAAAAACCCAACATTTTCATACTAAAATTCCTCCCACCCAAACGCTGTAGTTAACTTTGGCATTCTCGACATGATCTTGGTCATTTTCACCACTTGACGTCAAGATGTTTGTAAATAGCGTTGAACTTCGGCAATCACCGTTAATCCTTGTCCATTTACCGTTATCATGTTCTTGCCACGGGTTATCGCTTGTCTTAGAATTGAACATTTCGAGAATGTCGCTCCAAAAGAACTCCTCCGACGGTCATTGCCCATATCTTTATCTTGGGAAATTTCTATCCAACACTGCAAGTAACATTTCTTCGACTTGGTCCACTTCCTCCCGTCCACTTGTGCTATGACTTCAACATCTTCGTCATCGCCCCCGTCCAAATCCACCGCAGTTTTTTTGCCTTCGACTTTTGCCCTCGACTTTTGCGGTTCACGTGCTTTTGAACTTTGAATTGTGAACCGGTCGGTTGTGATTCCATTTGGGGCAATTGTGAGACTGGACGGGTTAAAAACCGTGGAGATTGCGACGGGTTAAAAAGCTGCGGTGATGGAAATCGGTTAGGGTAACTTATAAACCTTGTTGAAACTGATATTGTTGGTTAAGAAAGATATCTTGTGGAGACGGGTTGGAATTGGTCGAAGAAGGGGTAGACGGGTTTGAAGAACCCCCGTATTGTTGTGGGTTTGAGTTAAGTAGATTTGTGAAGTATCCTCCGTCATGTGGGTTTTGAGACATTGTGTAAAATGATATTGTTGGTTAAGA
Organism: Chrysanthemum lavandulifolium; assembly: GCA_022545495.1. Classification (NCBI taxonomy): domain Eukaryota; kingdom Viridiplantae; phylum Streptophyta; class Magnoliopsida; order Asterales; family Asteraceae; genus Chrysanthemum; species Chrysanthemum lavandulifolium. The sequence continues at coordinate 139,882,369 of CM040244.1, read as the reverse complement.
AAGATTTGTTATGTATTTTGGGTTTGAAGATGGGTAAAATGAAGAAGATGATGATAGTTTATATAGGAGTGGTGGGTTTTAAAAAAAAAAAAAAATTAATTTAAAAAAAAAAAAAAAAAGTGAACGTTGAAAATGTTTACGTTATAAAACGAAACTTAACCTTTTGTCGAAGATTCACTGCCGTCCTCACGATTTCCTCCACGACGGCGAGCCACAACGAAGCTCCTCGGTGTGGCGGCGAGCAACGATTTCCCACACCGGCACTCTTATGCAAAACAATTTTTACATGTTGTACAACGACAACCCAGACAAACAACATGGGAGAAAGTGCGGTGGTGTTCAACTCCGAGCAATCTTAGTTATTGGTGATTCAATTTAGATCCACTGATTTTTTACCCCACCAAGTATTGTGTCATCGTGTGAAATAATTTTTGGAGTGTTTAGGGTGATGGGGTGGTTGATAAAAAAAATTTTGGTATAGAATTTGACATAAAATTGTGTCAATCATAAAATGACATGTCACTTGCGAAATTATATGTCAAAATTTGTAAGTTTGATGAGGGGCCAAAAGTTCAATATAGATCTCAAATTTACCATATATCTAATAGATCAATCATAGTCATTTATTTTTCTAATAAAAAAAACAAAATAAACTTTCACCCTTTTTTTAAAAATTAAATATCTCGCAAACCGTTAATCGTTACGCGAAAAAAATCATACAATTGCGACGAGAATTAAATTATCTTTCTATCGATATGCACTTCTATATATTTTTAACGATTTTTTTTCTCAAAAGTTTGGCCCAGAAAAATCATATATGATTTGTGAAAATCATATATGATTCGATTTTTACAAATCATATATGATTTTTGAAAATCATATGTGATTTGTAAAAATCATATATGATTTGTGAAAATCATATGTGATTCGATTTTTATAAATCATATATGATTTTACAAATCATATATGATTTTTCCGAGCGAATTTTGAAAAAAAATTTGTCGAAAATATAGAGAAGTGCATATCTTTAGAAAGATAATTTAATTCTCGCTATGATGGTGTATTTTTGTAGTTTGAAGATTTACCATTTGCAAGATATGTTGTTTTAAAAAGGGTAAAATGATATTTTTCTTAATTTTGATAAAAATAGATGGCTAAGATCGATTTATTGGATCTATGGCAAATATAAGATCTATATTGCTCTCAACTCGATGAGGGTGGTTGCCAAATTTTGGCATTGGTTGTCAAATCCTATTTTTTTAAAAACAAAACTAAAATTTTATTGAATAAAAACCTACAAAGTTAAAATAAACTTAGATAAAAATTAAACTACACTTAAACTAAACTTAGATAAAATTAAAAAATAATTACACTAAAATTAAACTACGGGTGGTTGTGGCGAATCGTATTTTGCCTCAATCTCGCATTTCCTTGACACGACTAGACCTCGCATAGGTTCTTGCAAATGATCGTGCGACTCGACAAAGAACTTCAAGTCTCGATCTTTTTTTGCTTCTTGTTGCGCATGAAGTTGGAATTCTCGCAACTCTTGTGCTAGATTTTCTCGGTTGAGAGCTTTCTCGTGCTCTTGACGCCACGCTTCTTTCTTCTCTTCTTTTTCTTGCAACTTGAGCGCTTTGTATTGCTCAACGGATTCTTTTAATTATTCATTGGTACTCTTGCTTGTTCCGGCTTTGGCTTTATCACGCTTTTTTCGTTTAGGAAGCGTAGGCATGGAATCCTCATTTAGATTAGGAAGCGATGTACGGTAGTGGCCTGATTCGGATGTTTTTGCCCATTTCTCACTTCCACTTGTTTCTTCGCCGCCCGTTGGAGTACCATCCGAAGCAGGGCCATCCGTTGAAGCACCACCCATTGGCGGGACATACTGAAACTTTTCTTGTCGTTCGACGACTTCTCACGCCTTGCGGTGTCTAAAATCTTTGTCGTTGTGAGTCTTTGCCCACTCGTCTAACGCCATGGTTAGAATATCTCCAGCATCTCGACCACTAGCCCAAACATGCTTCTACAAAATTACAAATAAAAAATGTTTACCACAAAATAACTAAACGATATTATAAAATATTAACAATAAAAAATAAAAAACGTTAACAACTAAAATACTAAACGATATCATAAAATATTAACACTAAAAAATAAAAAATGTACCAACTTTGCAAAAATTCCACTAAATTCCTTTAGCGCCGGTTGCAACTTTTTCCATTTGGTGTTAATTTGATGATAAGATCGCTCGTGTTTCGTTTGGAGGGAATTATATTGCTTCGTGACCCGACCCCAAAATGAATTAAACTTTTGTTGATCTCCAACTCTTGGATCCGTGGAGATGTGAAAATACGCCTTCGCCAATAAAGCTTCGTCTTCGCCATTCCACGGGATATTTTTGGCTCGACCACCCAAAGCTTTTTTCTTACCCCGAGTATCAACTTCTTCCACCTCAACTTCTACCTCGTGTTGTTCTACCGCCTTCACTTTCCGTATCGCGTACATCATCAAACGCCTCATCTCGACCCGCCTCATCCTCATATTCGCCATCATCAACAGGTTGGTATTGTGGGAAATTTTGTGTTTGTGGAAATTTGGTGTTTGATACGGGTCACGGTATGCGGTGAAAACATCACTTGGTGCTTCGGGTTGAAGTCGGAATACCCCCGAGGACACTTGAATAGGCATAGAAGAGGATGAGTTGTAATTCAGGTAATGGTCGTAATTTAGGGTAATATGGCTCGTAACCCACATCAAAACGTCCTTGAGGAGGGGGACGGGGTTGAGGAGGACGAAATGGTTGTTGTTAGTACAAAAAGTGTGACGGGTTGTAATGGGTATGAACACAACTTGTCGGAATGGGCCTACAAGTTTCTAATGGGCTGATCTTGTACTAATCTAAGTAGTTTGAATGGTTTCCCTGCACAAGAAGAGTAAACCGTTAATCTTACCGTGGGGACGGACCCCGCGATTAGACTCCGGTGTAAGAGTAAGTACACATTCTTGAGAGAGAAATAAGAGTATGTGTGTGTAATTATGAGAGAGAAAGTTATACCTTATATGGGGATTAGAGCCCCTTTTATAGGCGAGGTTTACCGCTAGGGTTTCCTAGATTCTTGCATATAGTGGTTAGTCGCCGGAGCCGGATCCTTGGCGGACAAGGTTCTGTGTCAATCGCGGATGCGGACGTAAGATATATTTAACGGATGAAGGTTCAGCCCGCCGTGTATCTTGCGTGCGTCTTGATGTCTGGACCATAGCCAATTTCGTCATTGGGCTTACTGTAGGCCCGTGGTTTATAGTTATCTTATAGTTATTGGGCATGAGCCCGGATGTGTATAGTGTGTATTGGGCCTAGTGGGCTGTTATACATACTATACGTCATCAAGTCCCCAAGTCTAGTATGTACATTGCGTGCGGGTATTGTCGCATGCGATGGATGCTACTAGACTTGAGTTAACCGAACACTTTTCCTTTCCGTGCCTTCTTTGAAATGTTCTTCGATGTTCCTCTCTTTAGTGATCGCTACGTCATCAAGTCCCCAGCCTAGTATGTGCACTTGCATGCGGATATTTTCGTGTGCGGTGGATATTACTAGACTAAATTTTCTCGAGACGTTTCTCTTCCGCACTTTGAAGAATTTTTCCGCTCCCTTTTCTTGGGAAGTGTTTTTTGCAACGTGGACGGTTAATGACTTTTCGTGCTCTGGTTGATTGGAATTTGTGGGCCATTGGTCTTCCACCATCCTTATCCCCGTGTTTTTTATTTGGGTCGTTGGATCAGATTGATTTAGGACGCGTATCTCCCTTAGGGTTTTTCTTGGGGATCATCATTTCGCTTGTATAAATACTCTTTATTTTTGCTTTAGCCCATTTTTTCTTTTTACTGTTCTTTTGTTGCAAATGTTGCTTCTTCTTTCTTTTATCTTATTTACCTTTGGTCGTATCCGCCTTCCAAGTTCCTTATTCAGGTTAGGTTCTTGATTCTCTTTTCTTTTTCCATTATGGGTCCTTTTGCATCTACCAAATCTAAACTATCGCAAAAGGCGCTTGACCATTTCTGTATTGACTATTCGATTCCGCAATTTGTTCATCCGAATGCCCGATCCCCGACCAAAGTATTCGGAAGCACCGATCGGGAAGATTGGTGTATATACTGCTTTTTCGAGTTTGCTAATTTTCGCCTCCCGCATCTGCTTTTTCTTGTTTCTATTCTTGACTACTATCGCATCCATACATCGCAGCTTTCTGTCATTAGTGTTGCTAAAGTTTCTCAATTTGAGATTCTTTGTTTTGCCCTCGGCATTAAACCCTCGGTTGGTTTATTTAGGTGTTTTTATGTGTTGTCTCAGAAACATGACTGGCTTTCTTTTAGTAAACGAGTTGATAGCTTTGGTGTTTGCTATTCTAAACCCCTTGATTCTCTTAAAAGTTGGAATGACCATTTTTTCTCGGGTTGATTCGCTTGCTTGTCCTATTATTCATCCTTTCTTTGTTGGGAATAATATTCCTAAGGATGCCATTCCTAGGGATACCGAGTTTGATGTCGGGCACGTTGCCTCCCTTGTTGCCAATGCTTCTCCTTTCCTCAAATTTTCGTAACCTTTCCTTTGTTTAGTTGGGTTGTTGTTAGAATTAGAAAATTCAGTCATTAAAGTGTCGGTCACCTCAAGTATATGTAATCATTAGAAAGCTCGAGTCGTAGTTATTTTATATTAGTAAGAAGTTAGTTAAGTAAAATCGTGGAGGACGGACGGTCTTTACCCACCAGATGCCCGATCCATGCCCGTAGGTGGCGTTTATTGTAAGACACTATAAATACCTCTACCTCCCAAGGTAGAGGGTTGGAGCTTCAATACCATTTTTCTTTGTTTCACAAAGTTCCCAACTCTCTTCCCTTTCTCTCTAGAACTTTATCTCTAGAACTTTCTCTCTAAAACCTTGTTAACGCCTCATATGATTATGGTGTGATGTGTTTGTGAAATCCTATATCTTACAATTGGTATCAAGAGCCATGGTTTGATCACCATCTTTCATGCTCTTTGTTTTGGTGGATTTCATAAGGTTTTGGGGTATAAGTGTTTAGGAGAGTTTGAATCAATTGGACAATTTCTAGTGTTAAAGTTTGAATTTTGATTGTACTTTTGTGTTTAGGATCATCATATGTGTTTAGGTTTTGAATTGAAGGCTTAAATCATTGTGGTTTGGTTGTTTTTGATTGATGAAGTGGTTGTTTTTGAAAAGTGTACGGCGAGCGCCACGGTGTTGCATTTCTTGGAAGCGAGTTGTTTGTTATTGAAAGTTGGTATAAGCGACTGGCTATTGCTTAGTTGTATTAGCAACTAGTTGGTATATGCAACTTGGCTATTAAGAAGTTGTTTCTTTAAGCGACTTGTGTTTTAAAGCGACTTGTCTATTAAGCGAGTTGTATTGTCGGAGTTGGTTTAAGTGACTTGGTGGTTAAGCGAGTTGTCTCAGATGCGACTTGGCTAATAAGCTTAGTTGTTTCTTTAAGCGACTTGAGTTTTAAGCGACTTGTCTTTTAGAGTTGACTGCTTAGCGAGTTGATACCAAAGCGAGTTGATTGTTTAGCTACTTGTCTATTGAAACTTGTCACCTCTTCGTGCTACATTTTTACGGTTGTTCTTTTGGTTTAGTAAAATCCCATGAAAGAATCAATTTCCGGTTTAATCAAAGAATAGTAAAATCCCGTAGAACTTGTTATCATGTCAAACAACGTACCTACTATCGTTTCTTCTGGAAATGAGGACGCTCAGCACCGGATCGATACTCGTCCACCTATGCTCGATGTAACCGATTATGACTCATGGGCTCAAAGAATCGGTTGTATTGTTTGGGAAAAGAAAATGGGTCAACATTCTCAAATCAATTGATGAAGGACCTTATCGATTGAGACTACAAGAGACATAATTGATATCTGCTGCAGATGGAACAATGATCTTTGGATTGGACGCACTCAAAGACGTATGATGAGCTCAATGATAAGGAGAAAAGAGATTCGATGTCGATATCGTGGCTTCAAACATTATAGTTCGTGGTCTTCCAAAATATATCTACAAGCTTATCAATCACAACACCGAAGCCAAGGCGGTTTGGGATAATGTCAAGATGCTTCTCTCGGCTCAATTAACTAAGGAAGACAGAGAATCACAATTGTATGATGAATTTGAGCACTTTAAGATGAAACCGTAAAGTATCTATGAATATTACGTGAGATTCCACAAGCTTGTGAATGATATGAGGAATATCAAATGACCATGCCAAATATTCACCGAATTCAAAGTTTGTAAACAACTTGAATCCCGAATGGCACAAATTTGTCACCTCTGTAAAGCTAACCAAAGGATTAAAGAACACCAACTATGAGCAACTCAGATGCCTTCCTCGCTTGTAATGAGAGACATGCCATGTTTGAGCGAATGATTATTGATCGCCAATTCTAAACAGGAGAATCAAGCTCATCAAATGACTCAACACCTTTTACACAAATGTTGGAATTACCACCAAAGCTTCTCAAGTCATACCCACGGTAATGATAATCACAAACTCATTCCCGATCCGAGGTTCAAGCAATCGGATGTCGATGCGCTCATGGGACACTTCATCAATCAACTGCCTCTTATGGTTAAACAAAACTTGACCTCAATCCACATACCAACTGCCTTCACACTAACAATGAGATCGAATCGCATCCAATCTACACAATCATGATGTTGTCGAGATGGAAAAGTTATGGTGCAACCAGCTCAAGGTAGGCGGTATGAATGGGAAGAGGTGGATTAGGTGGAGGGTATGTGGCTAATCGTAATCGTGGGAGAAATGACAATCGTGGACAAGTAAAGCCAATCAAGTGCTACAACCGTGGTGGTGATGGACACATTGCAAGGAACCGCACATCTCTAAAATGCCCTTAAAATGCGTAATACTTGAGACAAGATGTTGCTTGTGCAAGCTCGGACAATGGTGCGGTTTTGGATGAAGATGAGTTGTTATTTCTTGCGTAGGGAATGCTAAGACTTATGATGCGATGTGGATGAGTAACCAATTCAGAAATAGGTCACAATCATCAAAATGTCTTTCAAGTTGCCGATTGATGCATATGACTGATGTCGATGATGAACCCATCGCCCGCACAATCTTTATGGCTAGCATCTCTCAATGGTCTCATCATCTAAGCAAGCTGGTCCATCCAAAGAAGCAATCATCTCGAGGTATTAAAATTATATGATGAAGTTCATGAGCAAAGATACATGATAAAGTGCAATCACATGAAACTTGTGAAATGATATTGTTAATATGGGTAATAGTGATATTGTCCCATATGATCAATATGTGATCCAAAGTGAAAGTGTGATTGAACAAAGTGATGCATCTTCGCAATCAATGATGACTATGTTTTAATGAATTCACCCATGTGCTTCGATGATTCTCGTTATCTCGAACTTAATGCCTATAAAGAACAAGTTGCCATTTATGAACAACGCTAAGTTTGAGTTAACCACTGTGAGCAGGAAATGGATGACCAAATGCGCATAATTATTAGAAAAGTAACTTTAGGGAAGAAATACTAAAACAAGAGCTAGATTCCTTAAAAGAAAAGCTTAATAAAACGGCTAAGCAAAACAAGAACTTCAAGAAAATGTGAAAGTGCTTAAGCGTGAATTTAATGCTAAGGAATCAAAACTTTGAAATGAATTTTCCAACCTAAAACTTTGAAAACAACCTTGAAAACAAATTGTACGTGACAAGGAAACACCATTCGGATTGCTCACATGATCACTAAGCATAGAGTTCTAAGTGACAAACATAGTGTTGCATTAGTTGATGAACCAAACCCCGAGGCTTGTAAGAAAGCTAGAGAAGCCTGAAGGTAATTTATGATGGCAATGAAATCTTAAGCCTAGACAGAAACCTAGTTCATACCGAGAATAATGAGGAAGATAGGCGCTTAGAAGAAGTCACTAGAAAGAAATTGGATGAAAAACTTAAGAGCCCTTCATGCATAGAAAAGAAAATCGCTTATAAAACACCCAACTATGCTAAGGATAATTGGATTGCATTTAACAAGTTTAGACCTCAAACACGGTGACCCCGAACAAGTGTTCGGAAAAGGATATGGACATGAAAAAGTCGATGAGTTTGTTGAATGTAATCCCCATGTAGGAGAATGCTTCACGCCATCGTGTATCCCCCCAATACACCAATGCATTTAGTTCCTAGATCTATTCCCACTAAGAGCAAGACCTTAATCAACAAGATGTCATTTATCAATTATTTGTTGATTTTGAGAAGACGTAAGAAAAGGATCACACTCTTCGGGATAATCAAGGGGAGGGTTTTGAGCAAACTAAAGAATGTTATTTAACCGAGGTCATGCCTTTCTTTAAACAATTAAAAGGTCAATTTAATAGTCTTAAAAGGGATGGATTCAGATATTAAAGAAATGGAAAAGGAATTTGATGCAATGATAGTTGAGGTCAATGACTATGAGCGAGAATTAAAATATAATGAGATTGAGAGGAAAACTTGCATACCTTAAATGAGAATCGATTTCAAATGTATCACTCAAGATGTGTTTTACATCGCCACAAATTGTTCAATTAATGCATCTCAATTTCATGAATTATCTGTTTCTCCGAAAGTCTCCCATGATCGTGTCATTGAGCTTGAGAAAACTAACTCTAAATTGCATGAAAAATTTGAACAGGATGATCATGATAACTGTAAACAGCTTTTCTAAAATAGAAGTTGAGCATCTTGCTTTGCAATTAAAATATCAACATCTAAAAGAAAATGTTAAAACCTCAAATATCAAGACATCCTTGGATGCTCCCGAATTTGATGCGCTTTTGAAATAAGCAAACGTGATGAACAGATTCGAGCTCATTGTAACACGATCAGAAAAATGAGAACCCAAATTTCACAATTAAAGGGTGAAAAGAACAATGGGACAGGCTCCCAAATACCTCCTCCTTTAGATTCTCAAAGTTCTCAGAGTTTTCATCTTCAAAACTTGGTTAATGTTCTACACAAGGAAAATGAGAGTTTTCTAGAAGAAAATGAAAAGGTGAAACAACACTTTAAAGAGTTATATGATTCAAGGAAAGTCACCGTAACAAAAACAATGAAATAATAACGCCTTTACAAAAGAAATTGAGAATCGAGGAGTCGTAAAAGGGAAAATGCCACTTGTCTTTAATGAGAATGTTGCATCAAAGTCATCTGCAGACTCTAAATATACTTGTGATCGTTAAATACATTCCTCCTCATCTTAGAAATAATGAACTTGGGTTTTATAACTATTTCGCTACCTTAAGGATAGTCTTGAATGTCTCCGAGAGATCGAGAAGAGGATTTCATAAATAAGCCACTAGATAGAGAAATTAGGTTTGCTTGCATTCGTGCCAAACGATCTCAAGAGTCATTAGAATGTTTAAGAGCAACTCGTCCTAATTCTTTTTGAAAAGGTAAAGTCAGTGATACCTTGTTCGATGCCTAGCATTAAGAAAGTGAATTTTAATGTGCCTTCAACTAGCTCAGATCCCAAAGCACTTCTAAACCTGTAATGCACAAGGTAGCCCAACCAACTAATGTTCCCAAAATTCACTCTACAGGAGTAACCAGTGACACAAAGGCAAGCGGGTCAAAGCCTTCAGGCAATACAAAGCAAGATAGGACCTCGCAAGCTAAGAATGTGCAATGGAAGAAAGTAGAAGACCACCCTAGGAACATTAAGTTTGAGTTGAATAAAACGAATCGTGTTGATTCTAGTATTAGCTATAAGCGCATCAGTAATTAATTCAATTCACTACTTTTGGCAAAACATGTAATGATGATTGTTTGGTTTCACACTAATCATGAATGTGGTGTGAATGAGTTGATTAATCTTTGCTAAATGCCCCTGTTAAGATAGTGAATACAAAAATCAAGCTAAGAAGGCTAGAAAGCAATGGCAAAAAAGGTTAGAAAACATTGGAAACCCACAGAAGGAAATTTAGTAACATAGGTTATCAAGGATACCCATCGCCACAAATTCAATCTTAATGAGAGTGCCCTAAATTATCAAGATCAATGCCCATTAAAAATGGATGCCCATCGGTAGAACTATTCCTTTAAGAAGTGAACATACTTTGAGTAGATCAAATACGGACACCAAAGATTGCATCTATCCCCGATGATTCCATTGTTTCTACTTACGATGCGGGTGTTCCAATCATCGTTACTAACCAAATGGAACCCATTCTTGCATGGGGATCCCAATTATCCAGCTTATCCATTCTTGTCCGTGTTCAATTGCGCATCGCTCAAATCGCTCGTGGTACACGGACTCGTGCGCCCAAGCATATGACCGAGACCGTCACGACTCATGAACTTTGTGAGTAAATTTATCGGACCGTTAGATTTGGGAATGATCATTTCAATTGCAATTATGGGTTATGGAGACTATGTTGTCGGTGATAGTGTTATTCCGGGTATATTACGTTGAAGGTCTTGGTCATAAGTTATTCTCTGTCGGTCAATTCGTGATTCCGATCTAGAAGTGGCCTTCAGAAACATACTTGTTTCGCTAGAGAACTTGATGGTAAAGAACTTTTAAGAGGAACACGTGGTTCAAATCTATACACCATCTCTATCGAAGATATAATGAAGTCTTCTCAATTTGCTTGTTGTCAAAGGCTTCAAAACAAAGTCATGGTTATGGCATCGCTGCCTCAATCACTTGAACTTCGCACCATAAATGATCTCTCCGTAAAGGACTTAGTTATAGGCTTACCTATACTAAAGTATGAAAAGGATCATCTTTGTTCAAGATGCCAATTGGGAAAAAGCAAGAAGTATGCCCACAAACCCAAACCTACAAACTCGCTTATGGAAGTTCTTCATACCATTCACATGGATTTATGTGGACCCATGAGAGTGCGTAATATTTTGGGAAGAAATATGTGTTAGTTGTGGTTGATGATTACTCTTGATTTACTTGGGTTAAATTCTTAAGGACAAAGGATGAAACTCCAAATATCATCATTAAACTTATCAAACAACCGCAGTTCGACTTAATAAAACTGTCGTAATCATCCGACCGCATAATGGAACCGAGTTTGTCAATAAAGAACTTAGTGAGTTTTATGAAAGTGTTGGAATCACCATCAAAGAAGTGTTCCACGAACTCTCAATAGTAATAGTGTAGTTGAAAGACGAAATTGAACTCTTGTGGAAGCCGCAAGAACAATGCCGATTTACTCAAAGGTACCATTGTTTCTCCGGTTTGAAGCCATTGCCACCGCATGTCGCACTCAAAATCGATCCCTAATTCACATCGCTCATGGAAAACTCCATATGAACTTGTCCACAATCGAAAACCTAATCTCTCATTCCTTCGTGTGTTTGGTGCATTGTGTTATCCAACTAATGAGGCCAAGACTTAGGCAAACTTAAAGCTAAAGCGGACATTGGAGTATTTGTAGGATATGCACCAAGCGTAAAAGGATACCGAATCTACAACAAAAGAACCCGAAATATCATGGAAACAATTCACGTTACGCTCGATGAGCCGACCGTCCAATGGCTCCGTGACAACCCGCCTCGACCCGCATCATCAAGTAGTCCCATCGCTTCTACTCTTGTATATGATTCTTCGCCAAAGAATCCTTATGTACCGCCTTGAAGATGACTTGAAGAAAATGTTTGATCCTATGTTTGATGAACACTATGATCCAATCGCTAATGATTTGTCAATTCCATCAACAGAGGCTGCTCCTATCCCGTCAATGAAGTTAACCCTTTCGCTTATGTCGTTAAGTCAAGAAACGCTGCTGCCGATCACTGCCTCATTAAAAATCATCAATCATCGAGTGTACATCATGGAATTGTTTCGCACCCTTGATGGAGAGAATCCCTTTGCTACTTGATGAGTGTCTAAATACTCATCATTTTATTCCCATTTAAACCGCAAAACATTTAAAACACTCGTAAATACTTCAAAATACGTAAAATATGCTTGGATTGTATTTTATTTGTTGCGGTACAAAGGATTGAAAACAGAGTGAAAACGAGCAAAACGAGCCGAAATCGTAAAAAGTGCTTTATGGATGAGCCGAGGTGGAGTTTCTACATTTTCGAGCCCGGACATGTTTTTGAAATGAGAGTGGAAAACAAACCTCAAAACCTAAACCCTCATTAATTCCCCTTCATTTATTTTTGAACCCTTTCAACACTCTTGAACCCTCCCATTTTACTTTTCTTCTTTCTCCTTAAAACCAAAACAAAGAAAACACAAAACATCAAAACCAAAGAAACCTTTTGCCCGCCAAACTTTCCCCTCCTCCTCCCTGTCACTCTCCTCCCACTTCCCAATCCCACTACCTCCTTCCCCAAGAAAAGTCACATGTTTTCCCTCTTCACATGTTTCATAGCCACGCTGGCAATCCACAACACCAAAGGACCCATCCATGGTCGTGAGAACTCAAGGTGGTTCCCAAGATGAAATTGATGGTCGGGATGAAGTCGAGAAAGCACAAAGATGATTTAGTTGGTTTGTCTCACAAAACAAACACACAAGAATGAAGACATAAATTAGTTTAGTATAAATAGGATGGTAAGGAATATTGTAAAATTTGTCTAGAATTTGATGTTCTAGTACCATTTAATATTGTCATTTACTTTTCTTGTAAACTTTAATTTTCAATGCAATTTAATTTCAAGTTAATTTAAATT